>RJWJ010020329.1:0-29199 GCA_004363605.1 Indri indri | reverse complement strand
TACCATGGAGTACTATTCAGCTTTAAGAAACAATGGTGATATAGCACCTCTTGTATACTCCTGGATAGGGTTGGAACACATTCTACTAAGTGAAGTATCCCAAGAATGGAAAAACAAGCACCACATGTACTCACCATCAAATTGGTATTAACTGATCAACACATAAGTGTACATATAAGAATAACATCTATTGGATGTCGGGCAGGGGGGAGGGGGGAAGGGGGAGGAAGGGACAGGTATTTGCATACACGAAGAGTGCAATGCGCACCATTCAAGGGATGGACACGCTTGAAACTTGGACTTGGTGGGGAGGCGGGGAGGCAAGGGCAACATACGTAACCTAAACATCTGTACCCCCATAATATGCTGAAATTAAAAAAAAGAATCATTCCCCTTCATGACCTTTACAGAAAGATTTGTCATTTTATATATGCGTTATTTGAAAGAAGAATATGGCAAATTTCATGAGAAAAATCTCTCTTCGTACAGGAAAGAGGAAGGAAAACAACATTCTTTAAGCCCAAAAGGTATCAAGTATTACACTAGGTACTTAAAATATAATAGTTACTATAATTCTGACAACTGCCATGAGAAATGCTTATTATTATTATTTATACATTATATATGAAGAAACTAAGGCTCACAGATCTTAGGTAACTTCCTCACAAATTGTGAGTTATAGCAAAAGGATTTGAAATGTGAATTTGAATCCTAGTTTTATCCCCACCAACATTACAATGCATCTATAGGATAATCTAATGAAATAAAAACATCAGAGTTGAAAGACGTGTTCTCAATTCAGTATGCTTGGATGCAAACTGAAATGTGTTCAGGTCAAAATTCTTGACACGTACTGAATAGTGCATACCCATGTTGATGCATTCCTAGCTGTGCAACTGTGTCCTAGGGTATCACAGCAAATTTACAGGGCACCATGGAATATTTTAAAGTTTTAAGGGAAACAGTGATAATACCTGTCAGATACTGCAAACTATTAGCTTATGGTAGTTTAGTTTCAATAGTGGATTATGCTGCATTCCTTTCAATGGCTTATCTTTGCAAAAGTGTGTTTTCAGTGATTGCTGCAATGAAAAGCAAATAGTAGTAAAAAAAAAAAAAAAAGAACCAACAATGTAAAACAGGTAAAAAGGGGGGCCTGGCTGTGTCCAGTCTGGACCTAATATCAGAGAAGTTGTACAGTACTCAATAGATGCATACATCCCATTAGTAACTGTACTTATCTAAAAATTAAATAAAATATTATTTTTACAATATATGTATTATTTTCTTCAAAGATTTGGTAAGCTGTTAGGACATAAATATTCATTGAATCATTTGGACTTCATTGCATAATAAATGGAACTCTTAAGTATTCCTTTGGTCTTATTACATTATGAAAATATGTCTGAGACAGTAAAGACCCAATGAAATGAAAAATTTGAGAATCTGGAAATATTTATCATCCTCTTCCTCTGAAATAAATGTCTTGGGATTTGTACACATAAGTTAATCACGTGAGTAAACTAGAAATAAATGAAGATTTCTCTAACCATGCTTCAATCTGTTGCACTGAAATAGTGGCTGTGGAGAATAAATGAGTTGAGTATTTAGAACAGCACTTGGCACAGAGTAAATACTGTTTAAGTGTTAGAATATTCTACTACTACTCAGGCACTCTTAACTTCAACACACAGAATCATGTGATACTCTCTGAGCAAATCCCACATATTTGATGTCTGATTTTTCTTATGTTTCCCCTACACTTAAATTTCATTTTTAATCTCATTTTCATCCTTAATCTTTGCAAATCTATCGGCCTGTCAAGAGCCTCTCTATGAATCTTCCCCTTTGCCTTCCATTTTACCAATCATTTTCTACCTTATACAGTTATCTGTTCATTTTATTCCCAGCACTAATCACAATTTATAAGCAAATATTTCTTTTTTGGATAATCTATTTATAATTTATTACTAAAATTCCAGAAAGTCATGTGTGTGTTTGGTTACCCTGCACACACAGATTAGAATATCTGCTATATCATAGATTCACAATAACAATTACATGATGAGTAAATGAATGAATGAACATGTGTCTACTCTCAAATAGAGATTTCCTTTTCATCTAATATATACTACATACATTTTCTTTCACTGGTGGATTTTCCCCAATGCGTTCAAATACATTTTCTTTTCAGTAACGTCCATTTTTTAATAAAATTATATCAAGAGACTGCTGTATCAAAATATGGTTTCAATTTGTTAAATTATATAGAAAATAAATAATAGTGAAATAAGATGCAATGCCTATATGCTTCATTATTTTAATTGATATAAATGGATTAAAATCGCTAAAGCTAGTTTACATCATTGATAGTTTATGTTTAAATATCCATATATAACATCACCAAATATCTTTAAAAAATATTTAAGAAAATCAATTTCTATAGTAGCTCAGCTCAAAAATATTGTTTTTGTTTGACTATAGCCCTTAGATTTTTTTCCATGACGCAAATGTGCTAGCATATTACTAGAGGAACACATTGTTTCCTCTGAGAAACATAAACAATAACTGTAAATCTTTTACATTTAATAAAACTGAAAGCAAGAAAATTAATGTGTTGTTTAAGGATACTTAAACATGTGGTGAAACTACAGCTGGTCCTCAAATGACATTGTTTTGTTCAATGTCATTTCATTTTTAACATTGATGAGGAAAAAATATGGATTCACAGTGAGGCTACGGTCTGTGTGTATTTTTCTAATTCTCCCTATGTCTGCATGGGTTTACTCCAGGTACTCCGGTTTCCTCCCATATCTCAAAGATGAGCACATTAGGTGAATCAGCATGTCTAAATTGCCCCAGTCTGAGTGAGTGTGGGTGTGTGAGTGAGCCCTGTCATGGAATAGCATCTTGTCCAGGGTTTGCTCCTGACTTAAGTCCTGAACTGCTAGGATATGCTCCACCCACCCTCAACTGGAATAACCAGCTTAGAAAATGAATAAATAAAAATTATTGCAAAATGAAAATTGTGAAACATACCATAATCATACAAATCCACGACAATAAACAAGGTGGTACAAAAGTGGTCACTGAGCCTCCCATATTATTATTTGTTTTTGAACTATGTGATGGTAGGAAGTGCTCCTTAAAATTTCTCTCTGCAACCATTTATTCCTTGATTTAACCCACCACCACTATGACAGCCATCACTCACTTATTCACCCAAACTTGGTGAATTATTTTAATCATTTATTATTATTTATATTATTTAATCATATTTGAATCATTTTAATTAATGTTTCTTAAATGTATGTATAGGTCACATTTACTTCAATATTTAATATCAGAAGTGTTTGGGGTCTTTATTTAGAATTTTGGGGATGTTTTTGTGACCGTAAATACATCCTAGGCACTTGACTCATTTATGTCCATTAGCCTATGGTAAAATTGGTTTCATTATACATCGTTTTGCTTGAAATCATTGTTTCAAAGAACCTATTGACAACATTAAGCGAGAAAAATGTATCAGAAAAATTCGAGGGAGGATAAACAGAAAATTCAGTACGGTGGTTCCTTCAGGGGAACGGCAGAGCGATGGGATGCAAGGAGCACGTGAGGAGATGAAAGTTATCGGTGATGCTGAACTCTCAGTTGTATGGTAGGTTCAGGGATGTCTTCATATTTTCTGCTTTTAATGCAAATGAAATGAATAATATTATTTTTATGTAAACATGTTAAATATTTAAAGGATAAATTGAAAACCACTGTGTAACATTGAAAAAGAAAAGAAAGATAAGACAATGGGAAGGAAAAGAAGATATGAATGAATTAAAGTGACGCAAAATAGAAAAGAAATTTTCCAGACTCCATAGAGTAAAATTGACAACTGAGGAAGCCAGAAACCTAGTATTATTCACATTCTGTTTGTGTTTATAGTTACTTTCTATTATGAGAAGTGATGATAGGTTTTCCATGTATAATGTCAAATTTCCTTTTACAATAAATATACAAAAATTTTAAACCCCATGTATTTTTTTTAAATTGATAGTAGTTTGGACCTATCTGATTCCAGCAATTTTTTATAATATAAAAAATTTTTAATCCATGATCCATTGCATCAACATATATTTTTCAGGAGACAGATTCTTGCAGACTCTTGACAGTAAGACTATTTTTAACACTGAGCAAAACCAGGTTGTTTAAAAAGAAGTCAGCACAATTCTGTGGCAGAAATGGCTACTTTTCTCTCAATATTTGTTTGCCCTTCTTCCAAATTCCTAGAATCCCCCACAATATTTAGTTAGGGCATGGTGTCTCAGGACAGAAGCCACATTTCTCAGCGTATCTGGCAGCAATTGGAAGTAGACCTGATGAGTTCTGGCCAATACAGAAGAATAGAGCTTTAGAAGCTTATGACTGCTATTCTGTAATAAAACAAAATGATTCAACTTTAGAATGATACAAAAGACAGGAAGGAGAGGTAGAAAGAAGCAAATTTCATGGTGAAAGTTTTGAGGTGCTGGATCAAACCAACGCATAGCAGCCACATTAGCTAATGAATTTCCTCATGTTCAAATTGTACTTTCTGTCCTTCCTGAGACCTGGTCATCCAGATATATGATTTTATAAACTCTACCACTTTCCTTCTCAAAAATTACTCCTTTTTTAAACCATGTTAATCAAACTTTATGAATCAATCTTTTAGAATATTAGGTTAAGGGCTCCAAAAAAGGAAAAGTTCTGATGTATTCTTACAAAAATTACAATTTATTATGAAAAATAGAGAAGATACATTCTCAAGAGAAGATACTAGAAGACACACAAAGGTAAAAGATTTGGGATGAGTACTGCTTTTCAAGACTCTCCAGTTTGTCATGGATAATATACTTAGGTTGGTGGAGATGGTATCGTACTTAGGCCCCACATCCTAATAGGTCACAGGAAGCCACAAGAGGTAATTTACAGGCCTGTTCCGCTACCAACTTTATGGCCCTGAAATTATCGAATAATGACCTTTTATGATGGCAAAATCATTTAGCAAGCCACATCACCTGAATCTAATGTTTAAGGTCTAGGTGTAATTTAGTAATATGCTTCCAGTGTCATTTTGCTATATTGTCTACAGGCTACAAAGTAATGAAAATACATATTATATGCAGCCTAACCATGTAATGATGGCCACTCTGTGGCAATGTAGCATCAGAAAACCTAGCCAGGCATTGCCACAATTGTGTCTACTGTTTGCAACCCCAAATGCGTCAATAAGTACAAAAGTAGATACTGGGAGTGAGTCAAGGGCTACAGATTTTCAGAGAAATTTAAATTTTTTGAATTTGTTATTAGGTTGATATGGATCAAAAAGCATTGGGATACTCTCTCATTTTCCAGGATGGAAAAGTAGCACCCAAGGTACGAGGCAGTGAATTACTCAACCAATTTATTGTCTCTGGTTATCAGAGAAATAACAATGGATGAAAAATTCCTGAATCACAGTAGTATCTTTGCTACATCCAATGGCATTGAGTAATTTAAAGTGAGATAACACTAAACGCAAATCTTAAAAATCTTACCTCAAGACTTAGATTGCTGTGTGGGTCCAGTATGTTAACCATGCTGAAAAAAATTTTCTCTCTCTTATAACCGTATAACTGAAGATGCTAAAAGTCAAATGCAGAAATTGATTCCATCGGTTGCTTAACTACAATATCAATTAAATTCACAACTAATTTTTTTACATGAAAGCTATAGTACTGATAGGAAGTTAGGGGGATTCTGATAATTGTAATAAAGGTTTCTAGAAGCATTCATACGATTTGGAGACTCCAACTCATCAAACTGCTCTAAAATGTTCCCACTATGCCTTTCTTGCTGTACAGATCTAATAATTTGCCCACTGCTAACACTTATAGTCCCTCACTTGTCTTGATTGGTGAAATGCAAAATTAGAGTAGAAAATAAAAGAGTTACCCAGAAGAAATTTCATGGATTTAAAATTGTATATCATTAAAATTGCCATTCACAGTGTTGTGCTGGCAAATTGTTATTAATGGCATTTTTTGGTGGGGGGGGGGTCTTAATGTACAGCCTTTGCTACAAATCATTTCCACTATGGCCAACTTCAAGATACTATGGAGTTGGAAAGAGATGTGCACAATTGGCTTCATGAGTAGATATAAGCTGGCTCCATCACACTTATGTAATCGTGTATTTAGGAATTGGGGAAATTCTAAAGTTCTATGTTCTATTGATTCTATCCTTAGGCATATTTAGTTCATTTTCATTTATCCCCCATCCACAAAATCTCTTCTTCTTACCGGTAGAATTCAGTGATGTTCTACAACATCAGGAATAGAGCCAGGATTCA
Organism: Indri indri; assembly: GCA_004363605.1. NCBI lineage: Eukaryota > Metazoa > Chordata > Mammalia > Primates > Indriidae > Indri > Indri indri. Next base: position 22,835 of record RJWJ010020329.1, on the reverse strand, counting down.
ATAGTCTCCCCCAGATTTTGTGTGTGCGTGTGTGTGTGTGTATCTTCCCTGTCAAACAGGCTGACCAGGCATCCCCGGCAAGCTGTCTGGACAAGGATGCTGCCCAGGAGAGCCAGGGTAGCCTCACCACGACTGCCACCCACAGGAGTACAGGCTGAGGCGAGAGAGAGAGAGAGAGAGAGAGAGAGAGAGAGAGAGAGAGAGAGAGAGAGAGATTTTTTTTTTTAATTAACCCATTGAAGAAATATTGGAACAATTTTCACAGCACCGTACATACTTTCAGTGCTATAACAACATCATTTTCTTAAGCTTCCCCTTTTTTAAAACAGAGAGCAGCTCAGTTCAGAAAATTGAGTAATATACTATGAGTCTCTGGCTGTGTCTCAGGTCTCTTAGTCATATCAAAATTTTTTAACAAATTTTCTGCAAATCAAGTAGGAGCTTAATATCAGTTAGTTATGAGTAATTGGCCATGGCAGACCATGCCCTACCCTGTTAGTACTGTACTGACCTTACTCGCCACCCCCCCATTAAGTGATCATATGCTTATTTTACTTCCACTTATGATCAATATAATATAAGCCGCACAAAGACAGAGATGTTGTATGTTTTGTTCCAAGAACAGTTTCTAGCACCAAAAGGAAGGAAAGAAGGGAGATAGAGGGGAAAAAGAGAAAATGTTAAATGATTGTTCAAATACGATAGAACCATATAGAAGCTTGGAGCTTAAAAGCACCTGATGTTATCTCATCCAGCAACCAAATTTACAGAATAGGACATGGAATGCTGGGAAAATGGGCTATCCATGGACAAGAAATACTTGCTCATGGATAGTTCCTGTGTCATTTCTAAGTCAGAACATAGGTCAGAGAAAGAACAGAGGTATCCTGATCCTCAAATTGTACTTAATATGGAAAGAATAAAATCCAAAACAGTTCTATTGAACCAGGGAGAGTTCTTCCTACCACCACCCCCATTTTTATTGGCCTTCTATATACTCAAATCTAGAAAAATCATTAGAGAAGAGGTGGTGAGAAGAACTTTTTAGAATATTGTAGAAAATAAAATTATTTAGCTATTTCTCTACAGGAAAAAAAATCCCAGTTTTGTTTTCAATTCAGCAAACATTAATTGATAACCTATGTGCAATTCTCTGGGACCAAGACAGTGATAGATATAAATTGTAATAAGACATTGGTCCTGCCCTCCAGGAACTCATAACCTAGTTAGGAAGATAGATGAGTACATAAATAATGATCATTAAAAAGGCAGTCTGCTTTTAGGAAAGGTTATAAAATTGGGATAAAGAGTGTAAAACTGGATATGCAAGTAAGTCAGGATGGAGTAGGAGAGAATAGTTTTTTGTTGTTGTTTTTTGTTTTTTTTAATGCACCACAGTTGTGTAAAAACATCATTCCTTGGAATTGGAGTAGGTAAAATATACCAAAATTCTTGAATTCTTGCTTTCTCCTTTATGATTCCTGGCCTTCTGAATGAATTGTAAGGGGATGCAGTTGACAATGGAGCTTGTTTTAAGAAAAACACAGATGACCTCCCTCCACATAGCCGCTAATACTCTGGGGGGAAAGAGTATTCCAAATCGTCTATGTTGTTTTGATATTTCACTGTCTAGAAGGTTGGGAATCATTCGCAGAAGTGGGTAGTTTCTACATGTTTGTCTGAAGACAAAGTTCTTTCTCACCTCTTTTAGTTCCCCTACATAATCCAACTTTGTACGCCCTACAAACGGAAAAATAAAAGAATCATGTGATTCTATTCAGCAAGGGAGTTCTTTGAAACACTAAAAATCTACTAAAATTTCACTAATATATTAAAATAAATTGGATTCTGCTCCTACATTTTGATCTCTGAATATAAATCTTGCTTTATCAAAAGGCTAAATTAAAGAAAAACAAAAAGTAACTTTTTGTTACAAAAAGCTACTTTGATTGAATATCAGAAAAGACTCAATTCTTTCATCTCATCTGATCATGAAATGAACCATATTATCATTACAGGGTAGAACATCCAATTACACTTTCTTAGAATTTTAGGAAGCTTCTGTTCTGGGCCATAGTTCTGTAATGATACCTAGTAGATGAAGCTTTCACTTTCCCTAGTTAAAGCTGCTTTTTTCTTAGAGAAGAAAATTGTGCCAATCAAATTTGAATTTTTCTAAAACAAGTAGGTGATTTAGGAAAAGATCAATGCATATCATTTGTACCATTTTAAGAAATTATGTTATTTCAGTAATTCTTCCAATATAACCTTAGATGCACAGCACATAAAGATTCTAAACAACAAAAAAATTCTGAATAAAATTGCTCGTTAAATAAGCCCAGTGAAGGATGTGATTTATGGCTCACATGACACTTTAGGAAGATTTAGATAACTTGGATAATAATTCATTCAATCTTTCTGTGATCCAAGTAACCTAGTTTATCATTCACAGAATGATGATGAAGAGAGAGAGAAAGAATTATTACCAAGCACATATATTGCAAGTGACTAGGTAAATTACAAATCTCTGATATTAATATAATCTAATAAAGATATGTCAAAAAGATAACAGCTAAGAAAGAAGGAGCTTCATGAGTTAACATGTTTAGACAAACCTTAGCAAAAGACATAGGATTTAGCTAATCTTTGAAGGTTCAGTAGGATATATAAAACTAGTAAAGCAAGGGGAAAGGATGATACTATTATAGCTTGGAGAAAAATAAAAGTGATAATATAGATCATGAATAAATGGATTCGGAGTCAGATTCAACTCACTTTGCCCTAACACCTACAAGATTGAGGATCCCAGTTAATTAACCACATGTAAAATAATAATAATAGCTAATAAATGCTAAGTGCTCAATACCTGCCATTGATTATTTTAAATGTTTTTACATACATGAATTCATATAATCCTTCACAGATTTTTGTGAAAACATTGGTGTGATTATATCCTTTTTACAGATCCTAGAATTAAGACATAGAAATATTAAAAAACTTGCCCAAGTTCATACAGTTACTAAGTGATACAGCTGTGATTCAAACATGAGTACTCGATAAATGGAAGCTGTTATTTATACTTAAAATATTTTAAAATAAACTAAAAAGCTCTGTAAACACTGGATAAAACAACTTTCCAAATCAAACAAACTGCAAACTTATCATATTTTTTATTGCAGAATTTCCCCATTTTCTTGGTTGAGATTAGTGTATTATATATCTCTTACATGTAATGACTATTCAAAGGCAGAGCAGGTTACACAGAAATGGAAAGCAGCCTAAAATATTTGTGAGCCAAGAGTCATTGTTCTCTTCAGAATTGCTAGATATAGTAAATTAACCTAGGGCAATATTGCACTTCTGTATCAAAATGATAAAAAAAAAAAAAGAGTAATTTCATGAGTCATTTATCAAATGCAGCTGAATAAATTATAAGAATTCAAATAAATTATAGGCACCACGTTAGGAAAAAATTAAATGCTTAAGAAAGAAAATATTCAATATTACGTACATATATTTGTGGTGTGTGTATGTGTGTAAATTCACAACAGTCTGTATACACGTAATGGATTGTCTGCAAATTTTGATATTTAAATTATTTATAACATATAGTGTTTTCTGTGTTTACATCTGAAGTGCTACTCTGTTATTTTCAACAAAATGAACTAGGCAGATCAATAAAAAGCAACTCAGTGCAACAACTCAATTAAATAAAAGTATGTGGAAAAGTAACAGCATCTAACATTTGCAGGACAAAAAATGGTGTTATTTTGTATTCTGTTTGTGATTATCTTAGTTTGTGAGTTAGAAAGAAAAGCTGATAATAGCCTGTATAAGGGATCTCTTTCCAAAATTTCCTCTTCTTTGGAAAGGATAGAATAAACCATATTAATATTTAAATAGCAAGCATATTTTGACTGAAAATGTGTTCAGAAACTAAAGATAATCTTATGCTAACTTAAAAGATGGAATAATGTTTTCATTTATTAAATCTATCTCCTGAAGTCACTGATAAGGTTATTGAACCAATAGGTCTCAGGAGGAAATACATCAAAAAGCAATAGCCATTTCAAACTGCTACTTCTGAGGTGACAGCAATAGATTGAGAGACTGGTTGAGAAGCTAACTGCACTCTAATGTACAATCATGCATTACTTAACGATTAGCACACATTCTGAAAAATGCATCATTAGGTAATTGTGTCTTTGTGCAAATATCATAGAGTGTATTTATACAAACCTAGATGGTACAGCCTACTACATGCCTAAGTTATATGGTGCAGCCTATTGCTCCTAGGCTACAAACCTGTACAGCATGTTACAGTACTGAATACTGTAGGCAACTATAACCCAATGGTAAGTTTGTGTATCTAAACATAGAAAAGGTACAGTAAAAATACTATTACAAAAGATTAAAAAATGGTACTCCTGTATAGGGCACTTACCATGAATGGAGCTTGCAGGACTGGAAGTTGCTCTGTGTGAGTCAGTGACTGAGTCGTGAGTGAATGCAAAGGCCTAGGACATCACTGTACACTACTGTAGACTGTATAAGCGCTCTACACTTCGGCTACACTAAATTTATAAAAAATTTTCTTTCTTTAGTAATAAATTAACTTTTTTGCTTTATAAACTTTATTTCAAAGTGTTATGGGGTACAAATCTTTGTGGTTACATGGATCAGTTTTATAATGCTTGAGTCATGGTTGTAAGTGTGCCCATCACTCAGAATAGTGTTCTTTATACCCATTAGGTAGGTTTTGCCCAGCGCGTTCTCCTCTCTCCCCACTGCTTGATTTCCATTGAGTTTTACTTCCCCCTATGCACGTGTGCTCATCGGTTAGTTCCAATTCAGTACTGAGCACATGTGGTGTTTGTTTTTCCATTCTTTAGATACTTCACTCAGGATAATGGTCTCCAGTTCCATCTAAATTGTTGCAAAAGGCATTGAGTCATCCTTCACGGCTGAGTAGTATTTCATGGCATACATATACTGCATTTTGTTAATCCACTCCTGAATTGAAGGGCATTTGGGTTGATTCTACATCTTTGCAATTGTGAATTGTGCTGCAATAAACATTCAAGCGCAGGTGTCTTTTTGATAAAATGACTTATTTTCCTTTGGGTAAATATCCAGTAGTGGGATTGCTGGATCAAATGGTAGGTCAACTTTTAGTTCTTTGAGAATTCTCCATACTGTTTTCCATAGAGGTTGTACTAATTTTCAGTCCCACCAGCAGTGTGGAAGCATTCCTTTCTCTCTGCATCCACACCAGCATCTTTTGCTTTTGGACTTTTTTTTTTTATTCCAGGGTATTGTGAGGGTACAAACATTATGGTTGTACTCGCCATCAAATTGGTACTAACTGATCAACACTAGGGTGATCACATGGCAGAAATACTCTCTAGGGATTAGGGGGATGGGGGGATAAATCCACAACTAATGGACTTTTTAATAAAAGCGATTCTGACGGTAATAAGGTGATATCTCATTGTGGTTTTAATTTGTATTTTCCCGATGATTAGCAGGCATGTTGAACATTTTTTCACGTTTATTGGCTATTTGTCTTCTTTTGAGAAGCTTCTGTTTGTGTATTTTGCCCACTTTTTAATGAGGTTGCTTGGTTTTTTTCTTGAGGATTTGCACTGTAATTCCAAGTCTAATATACCTCATTTTATGTACTAGCTTTTTAAAGATTTGTGATTAGATTCCAATCATACTTTTTAAAAGAAAACAAGAGGCTTTTATAGTGATTTTTAATGAGCATATTTGTAAAGCAAATAACTACTCCCAAATTTGTTTCTTTAACATACCTTCTATTCTCAATTCTTACATTTATGATTACCCACCCTCTCTATTCAATGCTAGAAGATAAGCAAACCTACAGGCAAAATGTAATTTCTGTTTGTCTTGTATAATTAGATCAAGCATGGAAAAGGTCATAAAGTTTTGGAAGATAGCAAAGAAATTTATTATATTAACATGAGCATTGCTCTTCTTTAGAGCTTGAAGATACAGAAAGGGAATTTATGAGATTTGGGTTGTGGATCAGGATATCTTTTCTTTTGAATAGGTCAACATGCATCCTTGAAAGAGTTATAAACTTCTGAGATTTGAATGGCTCCCAAATGCCAGGATATTGTCTCTGTTTCAAACTCCCTATATTATGATACTTTTTCTTTTACATAATTTCTACAAGATAAAATTCTGTTATGTTGTTGACAACCATTTTATATTCCAATGAGTGTTAATTAGTACCAGATTCTCACATGAAATTTGGACTAAGGTTAATTTTTGCTTATCTAAATTTTTTTTAAATTCCAAAAGGCATATATAATGCTTTAAGCAGTTTACTTTCAAAATAAGAGAGAAGGAAGCACTACACTAATTATACAAGAGCCAATAAGTCACATTGCTCAAGTGTGAAAACTAATAGTAGCTACATTAGGGACATAAAGCTAGGGATTACTTTTATTCTTCCCACTTTTCATCAAAGAATTAGAAAATATGTGTTTTAAACAATGATCTCTTTGATGTAGATGGTAAAAAGTAAATATAGAATCAGTGTATGACTTTAATAAGCAATGTGATAGAGATATTTGGAGTCTGCAATAGGAACACTGGCACAGGTCTTTATTGTAAGTTCTATTGTCCCTATATACACTAAAACATTAGAAACCATGTGGCAGATACTGGTACTAAGAAACCATCTAGTGGTAGAAAAATAACAATAACAAAAAAGAATATTCCAGTGAGAAATCAGTGTCCTTTGCAAATGCATAAAATGACAATAATGTGGCTTAAATACCAGATCTGAGATTTGTTAGGTTTGTTACTGCCACCCCATTTTTATTAATATGGACCATAAGCAGTTAATGCAGCAATCATGACAAGTTTTTAAAATAGTTAAAATTACCAATTCCCCACTCTTAAGTTTTCATGGTTTTACATAAATGTACATAACTAAAGATTTAAAAAGATGTTAATAAGAACGAAAAGTGTCATTTTTAAACAAAGTCCATGGGACTTGATTTTCAAACAGAAAAATTCAAAAGCGAACAGTGAGTTCAGAAGAAAATATTAAGGAGAAAAATTATTTTAAATGATCAAATCTAGGGAGAATATAAAGAATACATAAGGGTATGAGGAGTATGTTTTCAAAAGAGAAGAGCAAAAATTTTTAAAAACTATCCAAGACAAAAATTTAACATTTTGTTTGGAAAAGAGAAAGAATAAGGTACCCCAAAATTATTTACTCATATAATAATGAAACACAATGAAGGAATTAATTTTGCTCAACATCGCTTAAATGGAGTAGAAGATCATAGCATTGGCTAGTTTTGTAGCAAACACATATTTCCAAGGGGACAGAGTTATGGTTCTAGTCCACAAAAATGTCTGTCTAACTAATGCTGTCAGAGCAATTTTGTCTCCTTTTACCGTCAAAAACTAAACTGTTCAAGCACAACAAGACCCAACTGGTATATACAGAAAATTAGTTATTTTAGCTTTGGTTGACTTCTGAATATATAGAGCAATGAAATAAGTGAGGAAACAACACATAGTTTGCTGTCCGATAGGTATAATAAAGCTAATTATAACCTCCCATTAAAAATGATAGCATCTGGAAACTTCATACATGTCCTCATTAAATAATATGTGTGGTAATCACAATCGAATATTTTATTTCTTCAGACCCTACTTAGCATTATATAGACTGAAATTAACAAAGCTTGGTGGGATCCTTGTAGGTTTCACTCATGCTGTCAGAAATTTACTAGAAAATAAATGAAGTGTGATAATAATTTTAAAGTGAATTTGACAAGTAACAAAGAGAAAGGTAGTATCATTTAATTAGTGAATTAAACATTCAAAAATTATAGAATCAATCATTTTAGAGCTCAAGGGGACTTTAGAAATTACAGGAGCCAACCTCCCTATTTTCCCATTGAGAAAACTAAAGACCAGAGAGGTTAACTTGCTTTGTCTATCTCACACTACGCAGGACTTTTTAAGCTTCTACATGCTGTATACCAAGAGAGTGACAGTCAAGAAGAAACCAACCATAGAGAAAAGAGTCCCTGTAGATACATCACATTTGTTGAGGCTTACTGTACTAAGCACTTTACATGTGTTGGCTCATCTGATCTTCAAAGAAGCTCCACAAGTTATGCATTATTATCTCCATTTAATGGATGAGAAAACTGAAACCCAGACTATAAATAATTTGCTCTATTATACAGTAAGTTGTAGGGCCAGAATTTGATCCCACATCTTATTGCAAATCTCAAACTCTTCCCTCTACACCTTCCTGACTGCTATAGAAGTTTATAGTTTCTTTTCAAAATTGAAGTCACACTCATGAATATCTACTTGGTGGTGACAATTCCATACTACGCAGATAACGTTTATAAAATCTAGAGCATCCAGCCTGGGCAGATAGTGAGACTCCATCTCTAAAAAAAAATTTTTTTAAATTAGCTGGACATGACATTGCATGTTTACAGTCCCAGCTATTCAGGAGGATGAGGCACGGAGGATCATTTAAGCCCAGGAGTTCGTGACCAGCCTCAGCAATATAGCAAGACTCTACCTTAAAAAAAAAAAAAAAATACAGTGTCCTAAGAGTTTATCTTTAATGAAAGAACCTTTAATAGGAAAATTCACATGACCCCAAAACAACATACTTCTTATCAGAGAACAGGCTCCTTCATGTTAGATATTTCTCCCTTTTATTAGGAGGATTGAAGACAATTGTTGCAGGAGGCATAGGCACTGTTTTAAAGCATTAATTCTCACCAACGAGTATCTGTAAAAGCACAATTTAAGAGACAGCCTTGACTCTTTCTCCCCATGGGCTGAGACCAAACCCCCAGTAGGAAAAGTAGTTTCTAAACTAGTTTCAGTGCAGTGACCCCTGCAGGAAACATAGCACAGTCTTTGCCCCTCGTGAGTCTACAGGCTGGGAATTCCAGGAGACATTGCCTGGACAGCATGGCAAATGGCCAGCAGAGCAATAGTGAAGCTTCAGTACTTATTTCGGCGCTGAGTGCCCACGACAGACGCTCATCAAAGAGCTCTGGTACCCACCAGGCTGAGATTTGTTCACAAGCACACATTAGACACCCCAGGAACCTCCAGAAATAGAAAGATGAACTTTCCAAATGACCGAAGTCTATTGTGAAAAGGCAAAAGAAATAATGTTCAATGAAATCTGAGACACTAAAACAAACTTATCTATTAATATATCCATAGGCCAGTGAGGGAATCAAATTATAAGATTTTTGCCTACCAAACAATACTATAAAATATAGATTTTATGGCCATAGGTTATTCAAGCTGAAATGGTGTTTACATGTTTTCTAGTCCAATCCCTTTTTGTTTCAGATGAGGAAACTGAGATCTAGAGACATCATTTCCTGCTCAAGGTCACACAACTAAATAATGATAGAGCCAGAGCTTGGGATCACTGCTATCCACTGAGAATCATGCTAAGCTTTTTCTTACTGCTAGCATGTTTCATTTATTTAAAATAGTTTTGCATTTAGCATTCTAGGGACTCTTTAAATTTCTTAGAAGAATTTTTTTAATATAGTGTGTGCTTTTCAGTTTTAGACATACTAGTTTATTGTAAATACCAAATGTTTTCCTGAACTAGCTCTTTGTAAACACTTTGATATAAAAAGTTCTTTCTAAAATGACTCATTTGTAATGCCAGAAAGGGCACCTGAGGACAATTTACCTGTTCTATGCCATTCATCTAATACCCTTACATTTTAAGTGCTAGTACAGAGTTTTGATTACAAGACAAAAATGTTGAAATAGAATGCATCATTGACCTGAAAATATGTCGAGTTAAATCTTGCTGCTGCCTCTGGTCCTTTTTAATTCTCTTAGAATGAAACAGTTTAAAGTTAGAAACAAAAAGGCTACATGCTGACTGGGAAGTTAATGAGAATTTTAAATTAAGTATCATATGCTAATGTGTAGTTAAATATTGAATTGAAAAGAATGTGGTCAGTGCGTGCTGCATAGACATAGAAGCTCATACTTTATATTACATGACTAGCAGAGAGCAACTTCTTTATCAGCATCAGAATAAGAGTACAAATTCTGAGTTCTAATTTTAGGTCTTTGTAATTGCTTTCTTATCCTGTATGATTCAATTGCTATCTTCAGTCCTTGGTTTCCAAAAAGTATGCAGCCTTTCTAATCCTACAAAATACAATACCACAGATATTGGCATCTATTCACAAAGATAATTAATGAGTTATTGATGACTGTTGTAATATGGAATGATATTGTTCCATAAAGATTATGAATGGTTTTAGGCAACCAAGATATAGTGACTGTACCATATAAATTTACCTCATATTTCAAAATAATAAAATAATATACATGAGAAGTTACTTTAAATGTTAAAGTTCAATACAGATATAAGGTATTATGGGATTAAGATCTGTGGAGTAAATATTCTCATATAGCTGGTAAGGCTACTCTGCTAGCAATCCCTTCCATCAGTGTGCAAATGGCTTATACTTGGATAGCAATGCTGTGAGGTTGAGTTAGAGCTGCTATTCCTATTTCATACTCAAAATACAGATGCTCCCTGATTTACAATGGGGTTACATCCCAATAAACCCATTGGAAGTCAAAACTATTGTAAATTGAAAATGTATTTTATGCTGGCAACACAGCAGATGGTCCCTGATTTGGGATGACTTGATATGATTTTTCAGCATTATGATGGTACAAAAGCAATATGCATTCACTACAAACCATAACCCTGTTGTAAGTCCTAAGAAGTTCCAAGACTTATGATGAGATTATGACAAACCCATCATAAAGTCAAAATATGGTAAGTTAAACCATGGTAAGTCAAGAACCATCTGTACTCTATGGTTTACTTACAATTTGGCCGCACCTTATCTTCACTAGAAGATGAAGAGACACTATTCTATTCTCCTCATCAGAGCAACTTTGTGGTCACTGCTTTCTCCATGAATCCAAATCCTAAAATTCTACAATGGGTTTAACTTTCAAAAGCACTGTTTAGGGTAAATAAAGGATAATTTTATCCCAAAACTACTTAAGAACCAAAGCAAAGGCCACAATTGTATTTACTGGAAGGATTACAACACAATGCAAAATTGAGAGCTATAAGGAGGGAGAGGAAGGTAACAGACAGATGATCTTTTTATTTTATATACTGGCTCAGAGGAGAGACACCCACATGCCCTCTCCCAACACGCACAATATGGCAAGTCCAAACAATTGTCTCCCCAGGGATCCTAGAAAAGTGAGCAGAAAAGTTAAGAACTTTCCTCACAGAAGGCCAAGCAGGCTGTAGCTTGTGTCTCTGTTCTATTTTGAGATTAGTCTTCCCTCAATTGGACATCAACTGATACATAAAGTAACCATCAGGAATCAAGACCATCAACATCATTCTATAGATAGATGGTGTAGCTTGTTCATCTGCCTATAGGGATATCCCATCCATTTTCTTGGTAACCTAAGTCTTCCCTCTCTTGACAGATGGGTCTTCTTAGGTACTACAAGAATTTTCTGTCTACCAATATGTCAGCACCCTCTTTATGCTTAACATTTTTAGCTAACCCCTGCTCTGTCTGTCATCATTTGGGCAGTTTAGAAGAACGTATATACAAATCACTTCCTATTCTGTATGTGTGTGTGCACATACATAGACACATTTATATATATTGCACTCATGTTTTCTACAACATCTTTAGTATAGTCCCAATGATCCCGCCTGATTGCCTGAATTAATTCTCCTTCTTCACTTATTTTTGATGAAACATAGCTGATCACAATCTACAAAACAGCAAATGAGAGATGAGAAATCTACACCATGTAGGGAGTAAGAAAAATTAAATTTTCTGAAACAGGTAATATAATACTAATAGAGGAAAGGAACAGTTTAAATCTACTTATCCAAAGTCTTATAATTATCTGTCACTCTTCGGCTGGCCACTGTATTCTTTAAGATTCAGCTGTTTGTGTGCTTCCCTTGTCTCATTTTATCAGCTTCATGGTCAGAGGGCACACTTTTATCATCTGGGTAAGCCCATATAGCACCAGCAGAGCAGTCCGTATGTTAGTTATCTGATAATTAGAAATATAACCCTTTGTGTATATGGTGACAGCATGGATAAACAGCTACTTATGACGGACTTGTAAGATTTCATATAAAATTATCTAGTAATTTCTTTATTAAATAAAATAACTCCATTTAGCCATTCATGTTTCCATTTTGAAATGACCATTTTGTAAACTGCCGCCTGTGAAGTTTGGTGAATGATACTTCAGCGCCGAGAATCAGTCTGCATTCAACAAGTTAGCAGTTATACCCCCTTCCAATCCACACTTTCAGCAGCAATATAATATCCGAGGAGGGGGAAGCATAAAACATGTTTGGATATTGTAATGAATTTGATTACAACAACAAATTAAGCCTGTTTTCATTTTGATATTATAAAAAAAGCAGCAGGAGGTTTGACTAGATAACTTGCTTTTACTTTATTAAATTCCTTATGTTACAGTCAGCTGGATTGAGTGCTCCCTGGGAGTGAATTAAGAACATTTGGGCCTTGTCTTCACATTCAAAACAGTGTGGCTTCAAGTCGGGCTTTTACAATTCACTTTACTTGGTCTGCCAGAGGGAGCTTCAGGACAGCTCCCTTGTTCCTTGGCTGTTTATTGCCTTCTTTATGTGGGAGAGTTTTCCTCCTGCCTTAAGGCTGTGAAATATCATGCTGTGGCATGAGGTAAACAGAAGACTGACTTGTCCCAACAGAGCCATCTTACTTGTCCAGGACGAATATCATACAAATGTGATTGTCCACATCCCTGGTCACTTTAGAGAAAACTAAAACTAAAACCCTACAGCCCATGACTTTTTGGTCAACAGGTATTTATGGCTGTTGTGCTCCACCTCAATGATGCTAATTGGTTAAATGTTTGCTTAATGGCCTAAAAGAATTAGTATACCTCCCAAAGCTTCAGGCAAACACTGAGAGGATTTACATTTTGTCTATAAAAGGAAAGGCACTTTAGAATACTTATTTATCATGGGATGCTACTGTAAGAAGGAAAAAAAAAAGCGCCTAAATAAAACTGAGTTAACTTAGTCTTTAAACAATTCATACTGCTAACATGAAGCACATCCCCATCCTCAGTCAAATCAAATGAAAGTTTGAATGTGCCACTTTCTAATGGTATTGCCACTTTCTCTTCTAAATTTCCTGTTTTTCCTTACATTGTGGTGTTCAAACCTATTTTTGTAGCTGGCTCATTATATTTCCTAACAGTTGGCACATTTTGCCCTGATGGCAGCCATGTTATGCAGTCAGCCACACGTGATCCTATCAATTGCCAGGAATGCGAATCTTCTTGTCTATTGCTAAGGATTTGATATCCTTTAGTATGATGTCCTTTCTTGCAGCATCCAACCAAAAGCATTCATTGCAGCTGAGAAGGGAAGCCTGAGAGGCAGGGCCCTCCACCAGCCCTAACCTGAAGGGAATAACATCGGGTCCAATGGGCAGTCTTTCTTCCCAAGAAAGGAAACACACTTTCCTAGATGTGTTCCTCCCAGTGCATGCTTTCTCTATTTTTCACAGGGCCAAATTCTGCACTGAAGAAGAACATTCTGTGCTGATCAAGAATAAAGCAGTTTTAAAAGTCACTACCTTTGACTGTAGAGGAAAGGCCCCTGGTACCTAGTAAGATAATCCAAAACATTTATTGAAATAAGTACAGAGAAAGCAACTCCCCATTTATCATGGCACATTCTACACATTCGAAGGTGGGAAGAATTCTACTAGGAAAATGTTATTTGGTACATTAACAAAAATCATTATGCACTGATAGGATATTTTGTATATATTATAAATTGTGCCATATAAGAATACTGACATGAGAAATTTTCACATTGTAAAGTAGAATGTTCCCTGTGATTGCTAAGGGCTCCTTTTCACATCCGCTTCATGTTCTTGTTCTTCTTTCTCTATCATACACACTGGACAGAGTGTGAATTCTGGTTAAATCCAACTGTCTTCCTAATCCGCATCTGCACCTGAGCATCTGAGAATGGCAGAGTTGATCTAATATTTTTAAGCACAAATCTGAAGTAGACTCTCAGCATGTTTCAGATCTTCTCTCTGCCAATATTCAAACTGCCAATATCCCCTCCCAACTCCTTCCTCTCAGATAATCTTCTTATCGCCTAATCTGCCCGCTGGCATGTATATGTAAATGTTCTCCTTTCTCTCCCATTCTAATAAAATGTACTGTCCCTAATCCTGTAAATTCAAATACTCTCCATATTCCCTGGCTCCTCTTCTATTTTTCCTTGTTCATTTAAAGACTTTGCTCCTGCATTTAACCCTCAAACCATCTGTACCAGCTGTAGTTATGTTAGGTAGCTAGTGAGGGATTCCAGATCTCCTAGGGACGAAGCAGATGCTGTTGCCCCCATCTTGTTCCTGCCCCACCTTAATCTCCCAAGCAACTGCCATACTTGGGGGAGGAGGGAATACCCTACGAATCTGCCAATCATAACTTAGCATGCCAGCTGCAAAAGAATGCAGAGGACTCTCTAGCCCAGGGGCCAAGCAGCATAAGTACCATAGAGTCCAGAAATTGACCTAGAACAACCTGCATGCCTTGTTAAGACTCAGGTCATGTGACTCCCAACTGTCCAATCAAAGTAGTTTCATGGTGACATCTCAGCCACTAGAAAGGTCCCAATCTGGGCACTATAAAAAAAGATGCAGATCATGACCAAGTCCCTTTTCTTTTGTGCTCTTCCTTTGGCTCTCCTTTTGCTGTGACAATGGGTCCAGCCATCATGTGGCGAATATATCATGCTCTGTAAACCCATTTCGTGCTCTATATTCCTATCTTTCTCTTCTCAATAAACCTCATTTTTGTGCTTGCCTAACTTTGGCATGTCTGGTCATTCTTTGGCCATGGGTGTGCCAAGAACAGACATTTTTACACTAAAACCTGACAGTTACATCACATTCATTCTTTCTCTCCCTCTCTCTTCCTTTCTTTGTCTGCATCAATATATGACCCAGCCCTGTAGTTTGAGTATATCTATTCAATGACAACTCATAATTTACATCCACAGAAATGATTTCTCTCATGAATTACAGATTTGTATAAGAATTGTATTAATTGAGCATCTTTTATACATAATAAGCAACTCACATGTATTATAACCAAAATAATGTATTTTCTCCCCTAGACATCCTCCTTACCACTATTCTTCTCAAGAAATGGTGCTGTTATGTAGATACTTAGGATCTCTGGCTCCTCTCAGGACAAGGGATCCTGCTTTGGTGCTGTCTCAAGCAACTGCTCCACCTGGGAAGCAGAATAAGGGTGGGCACTCCATTTTTATGTTGCCCCACCCTTAATCCTATCCTGAGCAACTGCTATACCTAGGGAAGGAGAAAATGCTCTATCAATCTGAGAATTCCTTAGCCCAGGCATGATAGGATTTAGAAAGTAACCTAGAGTAACCAAAGATTAATTTTTATGCCATTAGCTTGAATCTGTATTGTGGTTCACCCCCATCCCCAGGTGGGCTTTCTTAGAGAGAGCTCCTGTACGCAGATGGAATTTTGAGAACACCTGTTGATCATTTGATAACATCCCATACAAGGAAACAATCCAAGAATTCAGAGATGAGAGTGGATCAGTCAGTGTTCCAGGCACTATTCTAGCTTCTGAATATAAGGATGAAGAAGTCAGAATTCTCTAAGAAGTTACTGTTTCCTTGGATGTCTCACAGCACATAGCCATTTATTATTTTTTCTCTTCACAAAAATCATACATGTTCAACATACAAAATCTTTAAAATACAGAAAAACAAATAGAAGAAAATTAATATACTACACAATGGTATGAATATTATTTTCATTTGGCTCTCATGCTTTTCTATATTTCACCTACTATACCATCCCTGTGGGCATAGCTTATGTCCTCATCATTCCTTAGTACCCAGGTCAGGACACTTCATCCCTATAGTGTTTTGGAATTTACTTCAATCCTAAACTGTTTTCTCAATGTCTGAGGTCGTTCCTTCCCCATCAGGACCTCAAAGCCTAAAGGGCCACACATGTGCTTTTGCCTATCTTTCTGGAGAACCCTCCCTTGATGTACTAGATAACAGTAAGCGTCCAATGGCCATGTTGGATATACTTCTACCTCTAAATTTAAAAAGCAAGAGAATCTCCAAACTTGAAGCATATGTCTTATACTCTGTTAACCTCAAAAGCAATGCAATGGAAGGGATCGCTGGTAGTTGTTCTTTTAGAAAACCAGCCAGATCAGAGATCCTGGGATATTAATTTCTTGGTTGATTCTAAAACTGCCATCAAGTTTGTGGTACCATTCATAAACATTGAGAAATAGAAAACTCAAGCAAAAGCATGAAAAGTTCAAATAAAATCAAAGGCCCTGATAGAATGTAGTCTTACCACAGAACTACTGCACAACCTGGAATCATAAAGGGAAGCACCAGGAAACTGATTAGCTAGGACTGTAGTGACAGTGGGTTAGAAAATACATTTGCTCTTCAAAGACAGAGCATCTGATGGCACTGCATGATACAGTGCAATGTCATACGCCTCATGGACACCAATTTAAAACCAAGCAGGGTCAGCTGTCAGAGCAAAAGTCATTTGTGCCCAATAGCGTTTTATTAGGCCATGTGTAATGTTTCAAAGTTCTGAACCTACTTCTTAGGGAAAGCAACTATATCATCAAGAATACTACTCAACTTGCTCTCACTTGGCACCACCAATAATAAACCATGTCCACATAACATAAGAGAAAAGACTAGCAAATAGGCAGCAGAGTAGTTCAATTTTATTATAATAACAGCAACAAAAATACCTTGTATATATGTAGCACTGTACATTTGACAAAGCACTTCCATGTTAATTATTTCTTTGTTTCTATGAAATTGACTAATTTATAAGGTATTATTGCTTTTATTTTACAGAGGTGGAAAACTGAAGTTCAGTTTTGCTAAGTAACTTGTACCTTCTATTTGTCACCTAACCTTAAAAACTAACTGTAATCTCTAATTCAGGCCTTCTGAGTCCAAGTTTACTATTCTTTGTCTGGCAGCATGCAGTCTCTTTTTTAGGATCTTGCAAAAACCCAGCTTTTTAGAAAAAAGTAATTTCATCAATTGGACAATTTAGAAAACAAACAGTTGTCTAAATATTGTTTTCCTAGTATAGAAACAGTATGTTCTTCCATAATGGAGAAGTTATGTGGTAATTTTAGAATAATTACTTGAGCATGTTATGATTATTCACAGGTGAAAAATTTCCATTTGTTCCTTCCTCGAGTTAATAATAAAAAAAACTAATAACTTAATAAAAGCAAACATTTACTGATGGCTTGACATGTTTTTTATTGTTTATCTTTATGCTTATTTTTAAAGCTGATAACAATTTAACAAATGCACATTATATAAAAACTCTGGCATAAAAGGGTAACTTAAACAAGCCCAGAGAAAAAAATGGCAGAGCTGGGATACAATTCTTACCAGTCCAGTTTCAGAGCTTGCAGTCTTCATCATTACACTTTCACCAAAAGGATAAGCAGCACATGGCAGAATCATCGAGGAAACTTCTCTGAGGATGGTACAAGGAAAACCAGACTGTGAAAATCTGCATTACTTTTTTACAGTTCAATATTTATATTATTTTCTTCAGTACTGTGTTATTTCCCCAGGAAAATTACCAAATGGTATATATTTTACAAATATAATTAATATTATATACTAAGAGGACAAATTCAACAGTGATATCAATGTAACAGCAAACATTCATTGAGTTACTACTGAATACAAAATATTGTGAACTCTATGTTTTGGGCTGTATGAGGAATGTAGGATAAAAAAAAAAAAAATGAATAGGACACACCTAAAGCCCTTGGAGAGCCCTTGGAGAAATCACCACACAGCGCTAACTACAAGAAAATGCAAAATGAAATACAAGTTGTGATAGCCATAGTTCTCAAACCTTAGTGGGCATTAGAATCACCTGAAGGGCTTGTTAACGGATTATTGGACTCCACCCCTGAGTTTCTGATTCAGGGGTCCAGCAGGGGTAGGCTGTCTGAAAATTTGAGTTTCTAACAAGTTTCCAGGTAACACTGATTTTGTTGGTCAAAGGGCCAGACTTTGAGAACCAGTGAGATAGAGGTTCAACAGGATTATAAGGGAACATAGAAGGTATAATACGCCTTCCAAAGCTTGCCTAAGCAGAAGACTTCATAGAGGGCTCAGAATCTGAACTACTCTTTGACAAAGGAGCAGATTACTGACATTGAGAGATAATATGATTCAGGATCAAGAAGATGCGTTATCCTCCAGGCTCTTTCTTCTTTCATTTTAGTAATTTGGTGGCCTCACTCTACTCTTGCAGAATGAAATGGAAATTATGAAACCATGTCTCTTTGCCCCACAACTCAATATACATTGATGTTTTCTTGCCTTCAACCAAGGTCCTGATAATTCAGAAAGGAATGAAAGAGAAGTTTTACCACATTCTAAGCTTTGTTAAAATCCTTCTTTATTGCGGTTCAAATAATTTCAACTTCCTCTAAAACTATGTTTTAGTTTTATTTGGTCCTAACTGGACTCACACATTCTAGGAATGATCAAGAATGTGAATGAGTCATTGATCAAGTTTTCTTTTGTAGATTAGTTTTACTGATTATAATGGCTGAAATAGTGATGACTTCCCAAGTGAGTATTCTTTCGACCCTACCACAAGGGAAGAAAAAAGAAATGGGGGAAAAATTCTAAAAGTATTTAACTGTGTGCTAGAGCTGGAGAATAATCAAAAGAGTAATGCACTGACTCACGAGAAGAGTTTTATTCCCAACTTCTCTATCATTTTACCATATCATCCTAAAGAAGTAATTCCAATTCTCTCTGCTCTAATTTTTGTATTTGTAAAAGGGGAATGATATTTGCCATGAGGCTTAATACATGCTTGTAAATGCTTTTGAGATCATTGAGAAAGGAGAATAATAAAATACTATTACTCTACATTGAACTTTGGAACTAAAACTATAAAACAAGAGGAATCTACATTCTTTCAGGAACAAACCACTTGAAAAGGCATTTTTCTTCTACTAAGCTGCTCATTGTCATGACAAATGTGTGTTAGACTCCGATATTGTCAAGTACTTTACAATGATTTCTTCTAATGGCTTTTATTCCATTTCTCTTACAGATGGAACTAAATGGCAGATCATTCAAATGTTACCTGCCAGACCAAGGGTGAGAAAAATTTTTCATAAAGGGCCAAGTAGTAAATATTTTGGGCTTTGTAGGCTACATATGATCATATATGATCATGATTATGGGACATGTTTAAAACTGGGATAAATAATTCTCACTAATCACTATTACTTTTTTATTTTTTCTTTATTAGCAGTGGCACCTTTTCTCTCTGTCATTTTATTACTTATTCTGATTCAGCAAGTAATAAATATTTAGGTAGAGTTCTCTACCTAATTCTAGTTAAAAAGTGGGTCATTTCTTAAAATAATACTGTTTATTTCCAGATCTATTTGGCTTCCCCAAAATAATTATTAAATCAAGCTAGTTGATTTCAGCACCCTAAACACAAGCCGTTTTGTTTCATTCACATTTTCTATTTTATTTTGCCTGCTGCTTCATTACTTGTGCTTCCTCATGAGCCTTTAGAGAAAATAATTTTATTCCTTCACAGTTGCACAAATTGAAAACCTATTTTTAAAGAGCTGTGTCCCAACCATTTTGATTATCCTACATTTTATTCTTCTTCTCCTTTGTTTTAAAACAGAAATTATGTATAAGCCATGATCTCCCTCCTGAGTGTAATTGTAGGAGCATCTTGTGTTCTTATCATTACTTTTGTACACTTTTCATTGTTTCCTTATTGCAATGAGAGTTTACTTTCCTGTTTACTTTTCTGTTTACATCTCACTTAAGTTTTGTCTAAAGTGCTTTATGTAAAGATACCCAATCATGCCTCTTTTAAAACAATATAAAGTAGAAATAGAGAATTTCACAAATTAAGTTATAAGAGTTTAAAAAATGGTAAGTAGTTTAAAGATTTTTGCTTCCTTCTGGTTATAATTAAGACTTTAAAGATTAAGAGCTCCTTCCCATCTAACTAAGATGGATTCTTCCTAAACGTCCTCATAAATCCATATGTGCCGATCAAACTTTTCTTTGTTATTTTAAATTTATTATATTTAACGTTATGTTATGGTAAATGAGAAAAACAGCTAATTTTAATATTTGACTGTCATTTCACAACTTAATCTATTTAAAAACATTTATTCTGATTTTTTTTCTCTTCCAGCAGTGTACACTTCAGAATCTTCCAGCAGTGTACACTTCAGAAATAAACCTATCAGTTCTGACACATGGAAGTCTCACTGTCATGTTTTCCTTGGGTTTATGCCATAATTGGAAATCAATCAATTGTAGAAATGTCTTCACAGTGCTATGATTTAGTATTATGCCCTCAGCTTTTATTGAGGGCTGATGTAATAAAGGACTCTATAAAGAAACTCTCTGCAGTAGTTTGATAAAACTGCTACTGAAGACATACATTACCATTATATTGCTCAATGTCTCTACACAAATTCTTACATTTTATGTTTTTCTCATATCCTAAGCAGAAAAAAAAAAAGGTTTTCTCTCCCAGTGATTTTATCTGTTCCCTTTACTTATAATTTAAAAAGAGTTATGAAACTCACTGTTTTCTTTTTTATATTGGTGTTCAGAAAACTCAAAGCTAAGGGTTTTGTTTTTGTTTTTGTCTCATTTATTCTAGTCTAGGTTGTTTGAGATTAAGAAGTATGTCACTATTACCTCCTCTAATTTCTGACCTTGTATCTTTGTAGTTCAGTTATGATTGTTTGCTAGAAGTGAAATTTGACTAATTTAAGCAAAAAGTAAAATCATAAGAAATAAATGGGGGTTCAGTTAATAGAGCTTGGTAAGAGGCAGGAACAAGGGCAGCTGCACGAGCTTTAAAACAGGAACCACAGCAATAATCCAGGAGCAAGGACAGTCTGGTCAGACTGGAATGGAACTGCAATAGCTTGGGTCTCATGCCTGATCCATGGCTGCAGGAACCTGATTTAATGTCTCTGGTGTGGATATAATGCAGAAGAGATATTTCCAGGAAATAAAACAAGGCTGCTCTCAAGAGGAAACAGAGTCTAGACAATTTCAACAATATTTCTATTCGTTGTTTTTATAGTTTTGTTGGGGAAAGCAGTTATATTTGTGTATGTTATTATAAGTTACTCTACATTGTTTTTATAAATAGACAGGAAATTATAATAAATGATTGAAGGAAGATTTAAAAATGAATCAAAAGCTTTTTAAATTGAATGTCTCTATGTCCAATTAATTATGCTACAATTCTGAATGGATTGGAAGCAATCTAAAATTATATGATGTGATTCTGTCCACAAGGAGCTTAAGATCTATATTCATAAAAAAAGATAAGCATACATAAAATAACTAATGATTAATCCTGGGGGCAATGAAATACTAACTTTGTTATCTAAGAGGCACTTAGTACAATAATTAATAGCATAGCCTCTAGAATCACATTGCTTTGGTTCCAATCCCAACAAGACTACTTGAAGATAAAAAAGTGTGGTGAAGTTACTCAACCTTCCCCATTTATAAAATCAGTATAACAATAGTTCCTATTTCACAGGTCTCTTTTAATAAGTAAAAACAGATAAAATATTTAGAATACTATCTGGTACCCAATGAGTATTGTTACATAAGTACTGTACATAGAAAAAGAACAGGAAATTATATAACCACTTTATTCATTCAACAACTATATTTGGTATTTACCATCTATGTAACAAAAATTACAGAGATTAGACACAAAGAATGATGATTCATAATTGCACTCAGATAGGAGGTATAAGATACCATGTAAAATATAAAGTAGGATAAGAAAATATATATTGATACTTTGAAACTCAAACAGCAGAGGTTATTTCTAACTAGCACTTTAAGGAAAGATTTGGTTAGGAAATGATCTTTGAGTTTGGTCTTACAATATATTGCCATGTGAAAATTATAAAAAAGAATATTTCCAGTGCAGGGAACAATATGAAAGAAGATACAGAAACAAGAAAGGGTAAAACCTAAAAATACAATGAACATAGAGTAGTTTTTTTAGAAGAAATATAAGGCTTAGAAAGGGAAATAATAAACAATAAATTTGGAAACTCTGCTAGACCTACATCATGGAGAATTTAGCTTTATCATGTCAGATTATTAAATCAGACGTAATCATGGGCTAACACACACACACACAAAACCTCAGGGTTTATCAAACAGAGAAGAGTCTGTGTGTCTGTGTCAAGGGAGAGAGTGCATGGAACTCAACTCCCACTCCAATTAAAGCAGTTGTATTTGCCTGGACTTTTGTATGAAAGTTCACTTACAAAATGTATATAAGCAGTTATAAGAAAAAAGACATTAATAAAAGTTCTTTTTAATCTTTGACAAAGCCGACAAAAACATACACTGGGGAAAAGAATCCTTATTCAATAAATGGTGCTGGGAAAACTGGATAGACACATGTAGAAGACTGAACCAGGATCCACACCTTTCACCTCTCACAAAAATCAACTCACGCTGGGTAACAGATTTAAACCTAAGAAATGAAACTATTAGAATTCTAGAGGAAGAAGTTGGAAACACTCTTCTAGACATTGGCCTAGGCAAAGAATTTATGAAGAAGACC
>RJWJ010020328.1:0-29286 GCA_004363605.1 Indri indri | reverse complement strand
TAGAAAAGAGCTCGGACACACAATACTTGCCAACAAAAGCAAGCACTGTAGCCCCGGGGAAGGGGGTGGGGGTAGAGAAACAGGGTGAGGTTTTGCTTTCTGCTTGCCAAGACTGGCTCATGAGTCAGGCCACTGGGGTCCCAGCTGCAGTCTGTCCCTCTTGACTTGTCCTGCTTGTGGCGGGAAGAAAGGGGTGGAATGGAGCTGAGGCCTCTGAGTTTTCTAGGGGAGTTTCTCTAGGATGGCCCCGTGGCATGGAGAAAATGAGCAATCCTTATGCCGTGACTCTTCCCTTTGGTCCCACAGAGTCCCCACTCTGTAGCTCGGGAAACTGAGACCCTGAGAAGGGAAGTCATTTTATCTTGAGATCATTTAGTGGGTCTGCAGAGGGCCAGAGCCAAGGAGCGCCAGCCTGGGCACCTCTCAGCCTCTTCTGGAAGCTCCCACAGACACACACACAGACACACAGACACACACAGACACACACACTCTCTCTCTCTCTCTCTCTCTCTCTCTCTCTCTCACATTCTTGCTCCACCAGCCCTCACACACAAAATGCCGCCTGGCTCTTGACTTCGTGGATCTTAAAGGACAAGGGAGAGGAGAAAAAAGGAACTCTATTCTTCCCAAACGTAATACAGATCCGTTTGGTGGTACCATTTGCAAATAACTGGATGCTCTGATGTTGCGTGGAGTATAATACACTTCAGCTATCCGAACCTGCTTCTTTTTTTTTCTTTTTAAGCCTTTTAATTTTTATTACTCAAAAAAGCTTCATTCTCTTATTTAGCTTTCTGGCTCTGTGCTTGTGCCTTCCACACCTGCACGACGATTTTCTGCTTCTCGATAAGGAAAGCACGCTTGATCCTGTCATGAACACACTTAGCACACATGGAACCGCCATAGGCCCTGCTGATATGTTTTTTTGTTTTAGACAACCTCATAGGAACTTCGGGTCTCACAGCATGAACCCCTCGAAGTCTGCCCGGGCACACGCCACATGCAGATTTTGGTGCTGTCCCAACCTTCTTGGTGTAAAGGTAAACAATTCCATTACCAGGGGTTCGGGACAGCCTAGTTTTGTTAGAGGCTGTATTGTAGGAAAGCCTATGTCAAACGCTGAATCATTCTGAGTGCCTGCAGACAGCAATTCCGGAAGAGCCGAACCTGCTTCTTAAATACACTGGTCCTCCAAAATCTTGGCATCATTTCAAAGATTATTTCACAGTTATTTCAAAAAAAGAAAAATCTGCTTTCTCCAATTCTCACCTCTGGATTGCATGAAATATAGTTTATTTGTAAATTGTTAGGAACACATCTATGGAGTAAAGCAAGAGCATGGATTTTTTGTTGGGCTGTCTGACTTAACTGCTGAACTGGTCCCAACACCATTGCAAGACCGGCATCCACTCTCATCTCTCACACTTTTGGTTCTTTTGCACCTTGGGCTGTAGCACGTGCTACTTGTGTCAGGGATGGAAGTGGAAAGCAGTTATCATTTACTGAGCACCTATTATGTGCCATAGTTAACATCCATTTCACAGATGAGAAAACTGAGACTCAGAGCTAGGATTTCAATCAGGGCTGTCTGTGAAGCCAGGGTCCTCTCCTCACCTTCCTCATCCCTGCCCCTGGCAAGGACACAGGCCAGTTGGTGCACCCTGGGGCCCAGGGAGTGGCAGTCTGGAAAATGGGCAGATCCAAGCCGTTGATGGTTAGTGGGGCATCAAGACCATTATGAAAGAAAAACAGAGACGTCTTCTACTGGGGGATTCACTGTCCTCCACCCCCAGCCCCAATGCAGTCGACACCCCTTTGGCCTCAGGGCTCTGGAACAGAAGCAGAGGCGGCCAAGAAAGGGGGAGGAGTGGCCGTGGAGAGCGGATCCGGGCCACCACTCCAGGGAGCCCAGGCGTCTGAGGGGACAAACGGCCCAGTGCGGTAGCAACCCCTGCTCCGTCTGGCTCCGCGTGGCACTTCCGATCCGGCCTCAGCCGCCGCACCCCCCAGCCCCGCGCCCCGCCCCCGGGCGCTCTGAGCCCCCAGCTCCGACCGGCGCCCGGCCCCGCCCCGCCCAGTGTGCCCACCCCCGGCCCGCCCCGCCGCCCCCTCGCCCGGCTCCCGCCGCGTCCCGGGGCGACACCGCGCAGGCGGACAGACCGGCCGGCAGTTGGCACGCGGGGCGCTGGCGCGTCAGCAGCTCGGCTCTCCCGCCGGCAGCCTCGGGCGCTCGGAGCCAGCGGTCCAGGCGGCGGCGCCAAACGGAGGGCCGGGAGCCGGCGGAGGAGGCGGAGGAGGAGGAGGTGGGGGCGCCCGTCGGGCCCGCGTCCCCGCGCGGCCACATGGCTCCACTCCGCGCGCTGCTGTGCTGCCTGCTGCCCGTGCACTGCGCGCTCTGCGCCACCGTGGGCAGTCGGACCCCAGGTGCGTGCGGGTTGGGCGCGCGGGGGCCCTGGGTGCACGCGATCCGGGTGGCCCGAGCCATCGAGGCAGCGTTCGAGGGGGTGGGAGGCAGTGCGCGCACTTGGGGCAGAACTGCTCTCTTTTCTTACCCATGACCCCGGGAGAGGATTTGGGTACATCGAGTCTCTTCTTAGGAGCAATGTATACGTCCCTTCGTTTCTTTCTGTCTCTCTCCCCTTCCCCCCTCTGTCCCTCCCTCTCTGCCTCTCTGTCCCAGTGTCTGTCTCTCTGTCCTGTGTGTCTCTTTCAGTGTCTTCTCTGTCTCCAGCTTGTGTGCAGGGGTGAGTGTGAGTGTGTGTGTGTCTGTCACATACACAGAATCAGGCTAACAGGTGATTGCCTCCCACCACACCCTGCACAGAAACACATCCTTGGAGCCCCCCAGCATGACATTCTCAAAGGCTGCAGACATCCTCTCTCATCCAGACCAGATACGCTCCCTCCACACCTTGCAGAGCCAGCTGCCATCCTAGTGCTCTGAGCATGGGGAGGAGGTCCTGGTGGTTCCCAGGCAGGGTGCCTGCTTGTCTGTGAGCCCTGCTCCTGCGCCGCAGTGGGACCCCTCTTGCGGCAGTCTTGGGGGTCCTCTGCTATAATAACCAAACTGGAGGAGAGTGAGCACTCTCCATCCACAACTGCCCTGGGCATGGGGATTTTCAGGAAGCATCATTTTCTGTTTTATCAGTACCGGGAACTGGGGAGGCAAGAGGTAGAGCTGAGTGGAAATGAAAATTCCTCCCAAACTCGCATCCATGAATCACCAGCCCTGGAAGCCAGGGAGCTGTCATTCCTGCCCAGCCTGGCTGGGCTCCGGAGAGCTGCGTTAGGATAGGCTTGCTGGCATGTGGCCTGGAGCGTGGGCCATGACCTCACACTTAATGCAGCCCAAGTGAGCAGGTCACCCCCTGTGTCTCCTTTTATTTTTGAAGATCTATATTTATCCAGCTTGGGGCTGGGCCATGCAGAAATCTCAGCAGCCACTGCGCTGCTTAAAAAAGTTTCCTGTGTAAACTTGAAAAAATATAGAACCGTGGAGTCCCTCCCTCCCCTCTCCAGCCCCACCTTCTCCTTGACACGTGCCACGATCCCCTGGGTTTCTAGGTGTGTTTGTTTTGCCAGCTGCATTCTTGGGAGCTTGGGGAGAAGGGCCCTACCCCAGCCCGGGCTGGTGACTTCAGCACATTGGGGAAGTTGGGGCAGATCCGGCCTCCCCTCTCCTTGCCCTGGGGGCTTTCGGGGAATTTCAGTCCTTTCCTAGGCCGAGTTCAAGGTTGGAAGGATTGTTGCTAGAGTGATAGGACTGTTTGGCATCATTTGTTTTCTTCTGCTAAGTTTAAAAAGGATCCAGGTGTTACGGGAACAATTTATGTCTGCAAAGTACCTGAACACCATGCATCCCAGTGTAGAAATGCAGGAGCTCAGGAAGCAATGGATGGAAAATGGATGAATTTGGGCTAAGGGGTCCATCTAAGGTGACGCTTAGGATCGCAGATCCGTCCCTGCCACCATGGGATTCCCGACTTCCCCTTACCTCTGCACACACTGCATGGAAGTGACTCTTTCTTTACCTCCAACAGAGCTGCGCCTTTCTGGAAAGCTCAGTGGCTATGGTGTGACAGTGCCCTGCAGCACGGATTTTCGGGGACGCTTCCTCTCCCATGTGGTGTCCAGCCCAGCAGCAGCCTCCACAGGGAGTGTGGTAGTGGACGTGCCACCCACACCACCATCCCACTCCGGTCACCCTCGGGTGGCTCGCAGCCCCCTGCACCCAGAAGGAGGGACCCTGCGGCCTGGCAGGATGGGACGCCGCTCCCTCTACTTCAATGTTACTGTTTTTGGGAAGGAACTGCACTTGCGCCTGCGGCCCAACCTGCGGTTGGTGGCGCCGGGAGCCTCGGTGGAGTGGCAGGAGGATTTCCGGGAGCTGTTCCGACAGCCCTTGCAGCACGAGTGTGTGTACACTGGAGGTGTCACTGGAATGCCCGGGGCAGCTGTTGCCGTCAGCAACTGTGATGGATTGGTAAGGGATGAGGCTCTCATGAAGCTGACCCCCCCACGTGGTTTTCTCTCTGGCTCCCCTGTGTTTGGGGTTCCTGTGGACATGTCGTGCAGCCCTGGCCAAGTCGGGGGCTGTGCTGCCTTCCTGAGAGCGCGCCCCACGCCCCTGCTGGCCGCCAGGTTCATGCTCTGCCAGGTGTGAAGTGGCCGAGTTGGGAGGGTGCCTTTATCTCGTTCACCTCTCCCCATCTGTGGACCCACCCGGACCACAAGCTACCTGGCTGGGATGTCTGCGTCAGACAAACTCGGGGGTGAGGAGAGCAGGCTCTGGGGTCTGACTTGGGGGGTTTGAACTGTGGCTGTGCCACTCCCTAGCTGGGAGGATCTGGAGAAGTTAACCTCTCTGCGGTTCTTTCCCGTATGCGTTAAATGGGGATTTATTCATTTTGCACATATTTACTGTTCTAGGGGAGGGAGGCTGAGGCAGACATGGTCCCTGCCCTCATTCAGTTGACACGCTGCTGGTAGTGACGTGACCCACCTCGCCAGGCAGCACATTGGGTGGTTGGTGCCTGCCTGGCGCACGGTCGAGGCTCAGCCAGTTAGCCACCGTTGTTGTTCTGGCCATCGGTATGTTACATCCTTCCTCGTCCACCTGCCCCTCCTCCCAAAGCCAGCCTGCCCCTTGCTGGTGGCTCTGTGTGGTCCCTTTCTTAGGACCCTGTCCCTGCTCCCAGATGCTGGAATGCCCTGCTAGTTGGCTCCATATTGCAAACCGGAAAGCCATGGGTGGGCTCCCTCTTTCCCACTCCCACCCAGGGCTGGCTCTCGTTCCCTCGCTGCTCCGCCTTGGAGGGCGCCGGTATGACATCCTCAGGGCCCTGCTGGGCAGCTCCCTCCATGCTCTCCTCTTTGCCAGTGACGTCAGGTGTGAGCTGATGTGTCCCAAGAATGGACCCACTTGCCTCTCTGCCCTTTGAGAAGGGGCAGGTCAGATGGGGATGGTGGCAGGGGTTCTTCCTCCCTGGCAGGGCTGGGGGCATTCCTCACCATCTTCGCACCCTGCTGACATCATGGCTGCCTTTGTCCAGGCCAGTGCCCCTCAACCGTTATTCATTATCACCGCCTGAATGTTTCAGACATTTCCCCCGATCATTATCCCTTCCACCTCCATGAAATGTTATTTTTTTTAGAGGTGGAGTCTTGGCACGTTGCCCAGGCTGAGTGCAGTGGCTGTTCACAGGCACTATCACAGGTCACTGCAGCCTTGGACTCCTGGCCTCAAGCGATCCTCCTCCCTCAGCCTTAGCTGGGACTACGGGTGCATGCCACTGCACCAGCTTTCCCCCTGAAATTAAAACAGCACAGATATACTTAATATCTGTTTATATGCTGCATGCATATTCATGCTTTATATACAAAATGATTGACTTTTTTTGCCTTCGCTAGAATCAATTTCCACCCCATTGGAGGTGATAGCGCCCCCATTGAGAGGTATGGTCAACGCGGTGCTTGGTTCTCAAAGTTGAGTGTGTGCTGGAGTCACCAGAGCACCTCGTCAGAGGTGCAGAATCTGCCTTTTATGGGAGGGACTGAGGATCTAAATCTTTCCCAAACTTCAGGTGCTCTGATGCAAGGGTTCCTCAGAGCAGACTTTGAGAAACCCAGGTCGTACAGTCAGCTGGAGAAGCCCAAGACCTGGTCTGGGTTCTAGGGTGAGCCTCTGCTGCTGGCTGTGTGCTTCTGTGCCACAAGAGCCTGTGGTCCACCCACTGGCTAGAGCTGTGCTGCGGCCACAAGTTTTGGTTGGAAATCCCAAGTGATACACGGAATTATCTGCAGTCCCCATGCAGGTGGGGAGACAGGAAGTGCTGGTGCAAACCAACAGCCTGAAGGAATTGCGTGTTGAATTCTTCTAGTCATCCAGGTATACTGTAAGCACGCCAGTGACAGGGCTGGTGCCCCTGCTTCTCTGCCTGCCCACTTGGAACGAGGCGCAGAGGAGATGCTCGGTGAGTGTATGCTGGGGACCTAAACCAAGGCATGCATGGTGATCACCGCCATTGATAAGTCACTGTCCACCCCCTTTGCATCCTGAAAACCCCCCTTATCTTTGACCCAGCTCAGTAGCCCATCGACAGGTAGAGACTGGCTGCTAGGTGCTGCAGGATCAGGGCCATGGAGGACCCGGACCCAGCACTGCATGAAGCATGATCACGTGGCTACACAGTGTGGTGTCCATGACGACGAGTCCTGCTCTGGTAGTCGGGGCTGGCGGGTGGTGGGGGCAGGGCTGTTCGGTGGGCCTGGGCCTGGGCCTTCCTCATGGTATTGCCGACTTTTGGTGGGTTCTGAGTAAATGTTCTCATGAGCTGTGTGACCTTAGACGAGTCACTCCCATCTCTGGGCTTTACTCTTCTCATCTGTCCAAAGAGGGGCTGCACACGATACTCCCTGGCAGGTGAGAATTGATTCTGTGTGACATTTGCCAAACCCGGATCAGGTCTCAGGTCCCAGAGGCTGCCCACGATGAGCTTCTGGAGGCTCATTCTGCAGCTGGCACCAGAACGGTGGCTCCAGGACATGGCTTGCCTGGGTTCCCCTGTCCTTGGTGAGGGCAGAAATGGACCTCGCTGGGCTAGGCCTTGGGCTGGGCTACTGCTTACCACCAGGCCACTGCTCATGCCCTGGCTGTCCCCAGAGGCCAGTCCTGAAGTCTGGCACCTGGATGCATCCCCCTCCAGGCCCCAGGGTGGTGCTGTCTGACTGCCTGTCCCCTGGGGCTGCCAGCACAGAGGTCACCCCAGGCCAGGATTTCCTTACTTCCATCCCCCTCCAGTAAACTGCCCCATGTCCTGTGAGAGCAAGGGACTGTGCCACGATGACCCAGCTGAGCTCTCCTTTGGACTCGAAGGCCGTGGTGTAGCATTGCTGATGATAAGATTTAACTCTCCATCTTTACGTGGTCTGTGGATTTTAACCTTGTCTTCTCTAACATCTCAAATGCCAAAGCCATTCATTTCAAAAAAATGTGTACTGAGTGTTGGCCAGGGACAAGGTCCGCAGGGAGAACCCAAGAAAATGAAAGTGACACAGATAACGACAGCAGCCTTAATGAGTCCTTCCCACACAGCCCAGGCACGACATGCCTCCTGCCATGTACATGCATTAACTTCATCCATTTCATAGCTGAGGAAACTGAGTCATAGGGAGGTGAAATGGAGGTCATGCAGACAGCTTCTGTTAGCACAGGACTTCACAGTTTATACAGCCCTCCTGCCCCCTTCATTCTAATGCAGTGTGTGTGCAGAGACTATTAGTACCCCTGCTTTGCAGAGTCAGGTCCCTGTCCCAGGAACTTGGATGCCAAGCAGAAGCAAACCCCACTAATAGATTTAACATTCACTTGTGGGTTTTCCAGAACACAGTGGGGGTGGGTAATCAGTAAAAGGGAGTGATTATCCTCTTCGATGTCAGACAAGGTGATGTTTGAACTGGGCCTTGAAGGATGAGTAGAAGTTTGCTGGGTCCAGAGGGTGGGGAGGGTATTTGGGGCAGAGGGAAGAGCTGGAGCGAGCTGGTGATGGTCGGACAGAGGAAGGAGTGCCATGCCAGCTGGGTGACTGGCTTCTGGGGCATGGATCTTAGAAGACACCCGGGGCAGGGGGCCTTGACCTGACCTTGGAGGAAGGGCAGGATGGAAGAGGGGGTGAGGGGCGGGGATGGGGCAGCCTGATCTCTGCAAGAGGCTGGGCTGGGAGTCGGGAGACATGGCTGTGTGACTCCAAGCAAGTTGCCCTCCTTCTCTGGGCCCCAGTGACCTCCTGGATGCACTGCGGAAACTGGAGTGGGTAAACTTGGGCCCCTTCCAGCTCTGGCATCGGTTCTTTCTGGCACGGGGCAGGCCTAACTAGAGGGGTTTGGAGCCAGGCCCCTATAAGCCTGTCGTTGGCTCTTCTCTCCCTGGTGGGCACGGGGCCAGCTCTGGGCCAGGCCTGGGCTGGGCTGCAGGTTCAGAGAAGAACGAGACCAGTCCCTGAGCTTGGTCCTCACAGCCAAACCAACCTTCCGTTTGTAAGACGGTCTGAAGAAAACCCCTCTGTGTGGACAGAGACTCGCAGCCAGTTGGCACCTCTGCTGCTCTGGTGAGAAGTTTGGTATCTGGCCTGGTGGCTCAATCCTCATTTCCAACTCCTCCTGCCAGCCCATAGAGTCAGTCCTGGGAGCACCGGAGGCAAACACCGGGTGGGTTCTGTGCGCTGCGGTTAATTCACGCCGAGCACTGGGGTTGGACACTGTCTTGCTTCCCGCCTGCGCTTCTGGAGGGCCCCGTGTGTGTCATAGCCGGGGGAGGGGAACAGAGGGATCCAGGAATGAATACGCAGGGCCCTTGCCCTGGAGGAGTTTGAAGACTAATGGAGACCCAGACATAAAAGCAGACTAATTACAATCCTATGAGAGGCAGCAGCAGAAGGACCTATTTATTTTGGTTTGAGTATCTAGGAAGGCTCCCTGGAAGAGGTAGCATTGTCTCAAGACTGTTCAAACATTATAAACATGGAAAATAGTGCCAGGCCTCTGGCCAGTGGGAGAATGACTGGCCCAGCCAGCCTTGAGGATGTTTGGGGACAGAAAATAAGGGATGTGGAGAGGCCTAATCCTGCCTGCATAGAGCTTTCTCTGGGGTGGGGGCAGCTAGCCTGGGATGCTGTCAGGTCCCAGGGTCCCAGGCTGGGAATGTGCTCAGGTGTCAGCAGTGACCTGATGAGCTGCTTTTCAGAGCTACTAATTCTTTGCACCTGGGGGGAATGTGGGGGCCTGGGTGGGGGACAATTCTTTGTGGGTCCTGAAGGGGTTGGGGGGTGCAGAGATGGGGTCAGCGGAGTGGGGTCCCTGCTTCTCAGTGGGGCTGTGTGCTCAGTGTGTCATCTAGAACCCAAAGCACCAGCCTCCTATAGGGTTGCTTTCCCCACGGCCACCTCTGCCTCCCCTGGCCTCGATGCCCCAGACTGGGGTGATGGGCACTGGAGCATCAGTGCCCTGCACTAGGGTGATGGTTCCCTGTACTGGGGTGTCGCACTGCTCCAGGGTGATGGTGCCCTGCACTGGGGTGTCGCACTGCACTAGGGTGATGGTGCCCTGCGCTGGGGTGACGGTGCCCTGCACTGGGGTGATGGTGCCCTGCACTGGGGTGTCGCACTGCACCAGGGTGATGGTGCCCTGCACTAGGGTGACAGTGCTCTGCACTGGGGTGATGGTGCCCTGCACTGGGGTGTCGCACTGCACTAGGGTGATGGTGCCCTGCACTGGGGTGATGGTGCCCTGCACTAGGGTGACAGTGTCCTGCACTGGGGTGTCGCACTGCACTAGGGTGATGGTGCCCTGCACTAGGGTGACCGTGCCCTGCACTGGGGTGACAGGGCTTGCCTCTGCCGTGTTTCCCCCTCTGCCTTCAGTGCCTCTGTGAGTCAGGGCCTGGTGCGGAAGCAGCCACACGTGTAAGATTTGTCACCATCTGGTTCCGTTTTCCACTCTCTGCAGACCCTGCACTTTTGGTGGGTTGTACTGAGTAGACCCTGGCAGGCGGCGTCGCGAGGGGGCAGGGCAAGGCGCAGGAGCTTTGAGCGCCGCCCTTGTCTTTAAAATGGGACTGCCATGGGGGTGGGGCTGGGGGAACTGGCGGCTGAAGGGTGAGGGTTTCTTTATGGGGTGATGAAAATGCTCTCACATTGTGGTGGTGGCGGCTGCACAACTCTGCGAATATACTAAAAACCATCACACTGTGTGCTTTAAGTGGGTGAATTGTGTGGTATGTTAATTAAATCTCAATAAAGCTGTTACAAAAAGTGCTTGGCCCACGGAGAGGCCCTCGAGTGGCGGCGTCAGTGGTTATGAGCAGACAGTCTCAGGCGGTGGAAAGCACAGGCTCTGCCCTCCCTGGCACAGACTTGCTGTGTGACCTGGAGCGAGTGCCTAGGTCTCTCTGTGCACAGACTCCTCATCTGCCAGGAGGGGAGAAGAGCAAGCGCTAGGTTTATAGGGTTGGTCAGAGGATTAAGCGAGATAAGGTAAAGTGCCTGGTTCATGATGGGGCCTTAAGAAATGGAGATTATTTCAGTGATTATTAATAGCAACAATGGCTACTTTTTAACAGTCATTATTAATGGTAAATATTACAAATGTCATAGAGTCCCTTTTATTGCAATGACATATAGATCATCAGTGTTACCTGAGGCCAGTCTGAGGCCACCTCCGGGTAATGGGTTCGCCAAGCCCTGCTGCCCTCTGCTGCGGTGGCTTTGTCTGCAGAGTGGGCCGAGTGGTGCTTGCCCAGTGCAAGCGTGAGTATCGACTGGTCTGTGATAACCCCAGGCACCTCCGACAGGGGCGTGCTGAGAGGTGGCAAGTGGAGCACTCTGTTAACAAACAGTCTGTGGGCCCCTGCCCAGGGCTGGGTCCTAGGGATGCAGGAATTAAACTCCACCTGTGTCCCTGTGCTCCAGAAGCCCACAGTCTAGAGAGAAGGCTGGCACACAGGAGGCAGTACAAAACGACACAGACCACACTGAACTGCAGTGGTCTGTGGGAACATGGGGAGCATAATGCACTCCATGGGTGGCCTAGTGGCGAGTACTGAGAAAGACAGGTGCTCAGGGAAGGCTTCCCAGGAGAGGGGACATTTGGGCTGGGTTTCAAAGGATCAATAGGAGTTTTTGAAGCCACAGAGTAGTAGTTGTAGACATTCTGTAGGGAAGGAAATCCTGTGTTTCCGAAGGATTTGGGAAATGGTGAGTCATCCCAGGTCTTCACAGGAGAGGGGGAACAGTGAAAATGTAATTAGAAACTCCCCGGAGCCACAGGAGCCATGGTAGGTTTGTAAGCAGGAGTCATATTAGTATTTGGGAAAGATAATAATTCCAGCCTCGATGCTGGTGCAGGGGCAGATTTGTCTGTGGCTCACTGGTCTTCTGTGCCAAACACCTGTCCGTGCTTGGGAGGCTGCTCTTTGCTGGTTGGGTGAGTGAGCCGGCTGTCCTGGCAGCCCCTTGGGAAGCCCCTGGGGATGTGCACTGTGGAGGCCTGGAGTCTCCACTGTGACTGGGCTCCTGCCCAGACCCCAGCTGGCCGGTCTCCTTACATCTTGACCTGCGGGCCACCTGCCCTGACACATCTGTGCTGAGAGACCCTGGGAGGGGCAGGGCGACCGCTAGAGCCTTGTGCCTGGCCCCACATTGGTGCAGGCCTTACTGCCTAGCTGGCCTGCCTCTCTTGCCTCACTGGTGGCTCTGGCTGTGCAGACTGCTATCCTCCTTCCTCAGACGGTGTATGAACCACACGCAGCAGGGCTGTTAGCTGGCGGCCTGGGTTGCCGGCGAGGCAGTATGAGCTGGGGGCGAGAGTGACCCTGGAAACAGACCGCCAGGGCTAAAATCCCAGCTCTGCCTTTTACATGCTGTGATCGTGGGCAGCTGTCTAACCTGTCTGTGCCTCAGTTCCCTCGTCTGTACAGTGGAGATCACACTAGAGATCATGTCCTAGAGTTGTCATGTGTGTAAAGGGCTTACTTAGCACAGTAGCCAGTACACTTCAGGGGTTGCTGTTAAGTGGTGTGGATTTCTTGGTTGGTGAGTCTGCCGGGACTGAGGGGAGGGTGGCAGGAGAGAAGAGGGAGTCAAGGGCACCCCCCTGTCTAAGTGCCACCCCAGAGGGGACTCTGGGCCTTCAGTGGGGCCCGGGCCTATGAGTTCCCAGGCTGCAGCTTGCTCCGTGCCCCAGTCGGCGTGCTGGCCTCAGCATTCCCACTGGGAGTTCCCGAAGGCCAGGTCAGAGTGCAGTCACCTGTGTGTCCCTGTGACCCTGGCACGCGGCCTGCTGGGAGAACCGCCTGGGTGGGCTGGCTTAAATTCCGGTTTTCTTCTTCTCACCCCAGTGAGATGAGGGGTCAGCACATCTGTCATCCTTTCTGTGGCCAACGGTCCATCTGCTCCTAGGCCCGAGGTGACAGTGGAGGCACGCACCGCCATTTGCCCATCTGAAGGCCCACTGTGGTGCTGTCCCCAAGCCTCGAATCCTCCCATGTGTGCTCCACGTAGCCACTCTTGGTGGGCCCAGCAGGCGTGGGGAGGAAACCTGTTTGTCCCCCTGCCCTAGGCACTCCTTCACCTGCGAGTCTCTGTCTCCAGGGTGCACACCCTCCCGAGAGTGCCAGGTGGTTTGTCATTCAGGTCACCCAGTTCCCTGGAAAATGCTGGTCCCTTTGGGAATTTACGTTTGTAGCATGCAAATAAGAAATGGGCTCTTTGGAGTGAAAGGGAGCTTCTCACGACCCTCCTGCCAGGGTGGCCGTGGGTCTTCAGCATGGAGAGAGGTCTGCTTCCCGATCACGGGGTGCCAGGGCCTGGGGCTGCACGCAGGGCAGTGGTCAGCATGGGCGTGTCTTGACTGTAGTCAGATCCCAGGAGGTGGGCGGCACAGGCTTTCCTGGGGAGGCGGGCAGTGTGGGGGAACCGAGTGACCCTCAGCTATCACTGCTGTGTGACAGCCTGAAACCGAGGAACTTAGAACAGCGAAGTGTTCTTCCTCGTGGTTGTGTAGGCTGGCTGGGCGGCCCCTCTCCCGCTTGCTCCCGGCCGCCCCCATGGCTGGGTCAGCTGGAGGGTGGGCTGGGCCAGAGGCTCCCAGCTGGCCTCACTCACGTGAGTGGTGTGGTGCTGGCTGAGGGCCGGGTGGCCTCAGCTGTCCCCTCTGTGGCCTCTCGTGCTCCAGGAGGCGGGCCTGGCTGCTCTCCCGGCACTCTCAGGGCAGCGTTTCAAAAGGGAGAAGGGGGAAGCTGGAAGACCTCTTAAGGCCTAGCCTTGGAAGTCGCATAATGTCACTTCTGTGCATTCTTTTGGTCAAAACAAGCCGCAAGGCCAGACGAGGTTTTCTGAGAGTGGGAAAATGGACTTTTCCTCTTGGGGGGACGAGTGGCAGAGTCTCATTGCAGAGAGACTGCGCATAGGAGCAGGAGGAACGGTTGCAGCCGTCTTTGCAAACAGACTTTCGTACTGAACGTAGGCAAGGGATTCGACGTCTCTGAGCCCCACTTTCTCCATCTGTAAAGTGGGGGTCCCTACCTTGACCCCTACCTTATAGATGGAGTTTTGTCGGTTAGAAATCATGCGCTTAAAGTGCTGCCACAGTGTCTGGAACAATAAAAGTAGCTTTTATTATTCTTGTCATTGCCAGCGTCTTGGAGTAAGTAAGGAAACTGAGGCAGGCTCCCCGGCAGGTCTGTTTCCTGGTTCCTGGCCTCTGACGCCCGTTCCAGAGCTCTTCCTCCCACTTCCCGGAGGCCCCGTCCCGTCTGGGCCACTGTCTGTCTGAGTGGAGTCCCGGGGCCTGGTCCCGGGCGGAGGCAGAGGGGGGTGTCCCGTGCTCCAGGCGGTCTGAGCTTGCAGATCTTACTCCCTGTCTCCTCACGGCCATGCCTTGCTGTCTGCCCCGGACCAATAACTTATTTATGATATGGAGTAAAAGCCAGACATCGCCTCACAGGGCTCCTCAGAGCACAGCCCGCCTCCCATTCCAGCGAGGGCTGGTTTTATTTTTCTTCCTCTTCAGGCGGTGGCTGGAGGGAGGGCGGCCTCGGGGCTGCCCAGCGGGCTGGTGAGCGTGCCGGGGGCTGTGCTGGCCTCTCCACCTGCCTGCCGGCCTCAGCCTGGTGCAGGCCCGGCTGGGCTCTCGGTGCGCCCATGGAATTTCCGCGCTCCCCAGCCCTGCAGTGGAAAGTTCCCAAACCATCTGCCAGGCCTGGCACTCAATTTTCAGCATGTGGGCCTTGCCCTGCCTTCAGAGCCCCGAGGAACAACAGCAATGCTAATATTTACACACTGCCTCATCCTCGGCGGCACCAGGGAGCTCCCCGTCGGTGTGAACTCGGCGTCTTCAGATGCTCCTTGTGTTAGGAAAACCTCCTTGGTGACTCTCAGCTCAGTGTAATTCCCACAGTTCACCCTGACCTTGGCCTGAGTTAGAGACAGCCGTGGCTGGAAGAGGCTTGGGAGCCCCTAGTCTCCTCTTTATCTCCAGCCCAGGAAGCTGAGGCTCGGGGAAGGGAAGGGACTCACCCAGAGAAAGGCTGCAGCAGGTGAACGTGAGATGCTGGGACCAGTGAGGTCCAAGGCCCCTGAATCCCAGTCCGTGTTCCCCATGATCCCAGGCGGCCTGTCTTCAGTCAGCAGGAAAGACCAAGTCTATGTGAACAGAGACTCAAGGTCATGGTGGAGTAAATATTCTAAGCGACTTAATGCACTTTTACTCGTATAAAACTTTCTGTGATAGAAACAGTATGTGCAGCCCTTTATATGAACAATTGGGCCTTGACCTTTCCTTCAGGTGTTGTAACTAGGCATTGTATTATCTGAAACTGCTGTAGAAAATTCATCTGTGGTGCATGGTGCAATATGCTTTTTAATTAAAGCTCTTTAATCCAAAAAATAAAAAATAAAATAGGTCATAAACTGGGGTGTTCAGTGATACAGCAGCCATGGCAACAACTTCAGAGTGATGAATGCTAAAAGTGATGGGTCTAAAAGTGGCCCTCAGTGGGGGTGGGGGCGCCCTGGGAACCCTTGGGCCTGGGAGGGTACTAAGTAGAGGTGTTTATGGGGTGTCTGCTGCGAGGGGAGGGCTGCTTGACCTCTGCTTGTCATTGTCTTCCCTAAAACTTGGAGGCCAACTAAGAAAAACAGATGGAAATGGCTCAGTTAGTGGGATTTGAAGCTGAAACGAACCTTCTGGCCTTTCTCAGCCCCACGTCACCGTTGCCGCTGTTTTATGCACTTTCAGAATATCGGGGAGGGAGTGCACTGCTGTTACGTACACATTACTTGTCATGGAACATTTAAAAGCCCAGTCTAATTTTCTTCTGCTTTCGGGAACACGCTGATAAAGCACTAGAACAGGCCCTTCTTAGAGAAGTGTCTGAAGGTGAGACTGGTCGCCAGGACCTGGCTGGTCTGAATGCAGACCTTGTTCCCAGCGGGTTGCTGAAGGCCTTTGTCAGCCTTTGTTTTTAAGCCAATCACATATTTACACCTTTGATCTGTCCAGAAAAAGCCTGTTGCTCCCCCCACCCCCAGCCACGTGCCCCATCCCCGGCAGAGGGCCACTTTCGCCCCTTAAGGCCAGCAGGAGCCCATGCTCTGAATTAGTTCTTCAGCCCACTGACTGCTGGCCTGGGTGCCATGGGCGTTTGATACTTTGTCACCTCATAATCCATAGTGCCTGGGTAGGGAGACTCTGGGTAAAATGTGCCATCCCCTAATCCTTGGCCACAAGTGTGGGAAGGCAGATCTTGCATGAGGGCGGTTGGCCCGAGGGAGTTTGTGTGAAGGCCTGACCCACAGGGCACTTGTTTAAGATGGTTTCCTTCCAAAGTCAGTTCTTGTCCCCCTGAAGCTGATGTCTAGAAGAGGGACAGATAGAGATATCTGGGCAGGGATATAGCACCCCTCAAGAGCCACCGGGGCACAGAAGAGGGAACAGTGGTGGGTGACATCTACGGGGAAGGGACTTCCTGGCAGAGCTCACAGCAGGGGCCTGTGTGAACCCGTGTGGTTCCAGGCACGGAACAGGTCCTGTGTGGCTCCGGCGTGGGAGTTTTGCTGCTAGTAATTCTGAAAGGGAAACAAAGGGGTGTAAGAAGAACAGCAAGCGCTGGGGTGGTGTGAGCCGCCTCTTGTCTCTCCGGGACAGTGGCCCGAGCCTCCCTCTCTGCTCCCCCTTGCCCGCTGCAGACCATCCGCCCGCTGCAGCCAGAGCAGTCCTGTTAAAGTCTAAATCCTCCCACGGTGCGCGACGGTCCTCCGGGAGAAGCCGGCCAGGCCATCATCCCTCCTCCTCGCCGCCCTCCCTGCAGGGCCGTTCCTCCCAGGCACTGCCAGGGCCTGCCCTCGGCCCTCTCAGGCTTTCAATCTCATGTCACCTTCCCAGTGACACCAGGGATGTCACCTTCTCAGTGACATCCTCCCTGACCACCTTATTTAAAATTTCAACCTCCAGACCTCTCTGTTCCTCTGTTTACTTTTCCTCCATGGCTCTTTCCATTGGTATTTCTCCTTATTTATTGCTGTCTCCTCTCCTCTGTAGAGTGCTAGCTCCACGTGAAGGGGACGTTTTGGCCGTGTCCCCAGCACCTACAACAGGGCCTGCTCAGTAATCACCTGGTGAATGAATGAATGAATGAATGAGTGGCATTGCAGGCAGAGGTGTAGGAGAAGCAACATTGTAGAGACACACATGGACATGTGAAGTGAGGGGAACAGGGCGAGGGCGCCCGGTGGCCGCCGTCTGGGCATTGGCGTTGCTGGAGCTGGGTAGACGTGCTGTGGGGAAGTATCAGAGTCTGAGAAATCTGGGACGCACGCTGTGGAACACCGGGTGGTGCTGGGCCCGGGCAGCATTAGGGTCAGTAACGTGCCACCTTTGCTGGGGCTTTGGGTGTTGTCAGGAGCCACTCGCGGGGCCAGAGCTGGCCCCACACAGGAATTCAGGTGTCTAGGTCCACACCCCTTCCGTTCTCCAGTGCTCACCTGCCTTCCGTCAGAACCTTCTCGCTGGGCGCCACCAAGCGCCTCCCCTGCCACTCACCGCAGACCTGGCTGTGTGTCAGGCTCAGTGATAAACACGCACATGCATGATCTCATGCGGGGAGGAATGGCTTGAAACCAAGTCAGAACCCCTCTGGGCTGCCGTAGGCATCAACCAAAGGGGAGGCCTGGCTGGGATAGTGACCTGGGGGGCCCCCTCTCGGGCTGGCCCTCTGCTGCTGGGGGCCTGGCCGCACTTTTTCCCTGGCAGGCATCTGAGCCGGAGGGTTCAGAGCGCGGGGCCTTGATGCAGGGCGCCGCTCCTCAGCTCAGGGCCTGGCAGCCGCACGGCCTGCTGGCACTCGAGGGCTGCTTCCTGTCTGCTCGTCCCGAAGCTGCGGCCGCTGCCCGGGCCTGGGGCCAAGCAGGGGGCCAGGCGGAGCTCCCGGCCCGAGCTTGGTGGGCTGTGGTGGTGAAGCCTCAGAGACACGTGGCTCCTGGGCACTGGGTCGTGGAAACTCAGGATGGCTGCCGGCCTGGCAAGGTCTGCCCCAGCTCGGGCTGGGCTGGGCGGGGGAGGGGGTTTGCCGCAGAAGGTGGTCTGAGCACCTGCAGGTGAGAGCCCTGCCCTGCCTCTGGGGGGCGAGGTGGGGGTAGAAATAAAAAGCGACCACCTCTCCTTTAAAAACATTTACCAAGCGTCTGAGAACCTGAGTGACTGTTCTCCAGGGTGCTAGAGGACAGAGCCAGTTGTCGCCTTCATGTCAATGTCAGCGCAGAGGGACTGCTAATGACTGTCTTACTCTCTGCACTGCGGACTCCCCAGCTTGCCCGTGGCCGCTCAGCAGATCACAGCCGCCCCAGAGGAGTCACACCTTTCTGGAGGAGGTGGTTAGGTGCCGAGCAGCCCCGAAGGACAGCTCACGTGTGGTCTAAATGGCCCTGGGTGTCGGCGGAAGGGGTGTGCGGTAACCCAGCCCGCCCGGACTCCTGCCCCTGCCCCCCGTTCAGGGCACCTGCGCATTGCCCACTCCTTTCCTCTCTTTCTTGTCCATTCCCTGCATTATGTCGAACTCATTCCGGGTGGACACCCC
This sequence comes from Indri indri, assembly GCA_004363605.1. Classification (NCBI taxonomy): domain Eukaryota; kingdom Metazoa; phylum Chordata; class Mammalia; order Primates; family Indriidae; genus Indri; species Indri indri. The sequence continues at coordinate 11,159 of RJWJ010020328.1, read as the reverse complement.
CATGCTGCTACTGCTCTCTTTGTGAAACGTGGATGACCACATAAAAATTCCTTTTCGTGCCATTCCCCTGTTTGGAAGCCTCCAGGGTTGGGCTGAGTGTTTCTCAGCCCCAGCTGCACACCAGAATCCCCTGGGCAGCTTCCAGAACGTCCTGACCCTGAGCCCCACCCACCGAGATTGGGGTGTGGCCTGGGCAGCAGTAGTTTTGCAGGTACCCCAGGCGATTTTAACAAGCACACAGGGGCAAGGACTGCTGCCATCGCATCCTGGAGAGTGTACTGCGTTTGACGGAGAAGCAGGGGTCAGGTCGTTGGGGACCAGGAGAGCCGGGCGGAGCAGGGAAGAAAAGGAGACCACCGCCCTGCTGTGGGCCAGGCCCCAGGAGGGCCGTTTCCCAATCTTTATTTCATCTCATCTGCACAGTAACTGTTTGGTTTCAATTGTGGAAACTGAGGCTTGGAGAGAGCCTGTGCCGCGTAGCTGGGCAGGGCCCTGGCTGGGATGGAACCCCCAGCGTTCACCCCCCGGTGCCGCCTCTACACCTCCTGGCAGGAAAGTGGGATGACAGGGAAGGAGGGTTACGGGGTGTTTCTTTCTTTTTTTAAAAAACTTTGTCTTAGGGAATGGGAGTTGTGTGATTATTACCTGCTCATTGTTCTAGGCAGACATTCTGTGCAGCATCCCTTGCCTTTTGAGGTAAGGAAATCATAGAAAAAATACCTAAAAGTTTAAAGCGCAGCAAATTGCCTACCATTTTGCCACCCAGAGACAGCTCCCTAACAGCCGGGTACATCTCTTCCCTACCTTTCGTCTGCACGTGTTCTTTCTCACCTTTGAAATCGCACTCTACTGGTCTCTTATTTTGGGTGAGGACTTGTCCCTATAGGATGCTCAACCACTGGGATTTTTTTTTTCTCTCAGGGATTCTTGCTTACAGGTGGGGGATCTGGGCAGGTCAGAGCCAGGCCAGAGTGGAGCCAGGGGTTACAGGCAGACCTTCCTGTGGTTTTAGAAAGTTGCTTCCATCCCCAAGTCTGCCCCCGCAGGCCCCGTTCCCCAGCCGTTGGCGCTCCCAGGCACACCGTGAGTGACGATAATGAGAGTCACAGCAGCACACGCAAAGACTTCCACAGCCCTCGCTGCATGGAAGGGACCATTCTGGGTGCCTTGCGTCTATCACTTTCTCGGATCAGCCCTACAAGGTGGGTCTGTTAGAATCCTGAGGCACAGAGATGCCAGGTTACTTGCCCAAGATTATGTGATTTGAGAGTCGCAGAGCCAGGATTTGAACCCAGGGACTGTCTGGCTCCACGGTCTCTGCATTTACCCACCACACCCACCATATTGCTTCTCCCTGGAGAAGGATTCTTGCTGCAGATGGGCCAGGCCCAGCAAGACCTCAGGAGACTTTCACCCGGCACCTCCCAGGGTGTGGGGCCTGCAGATGTCGTGACCTTGGGAACTGAGGCCCAGTGGTCATCCCAGATAACTACCTCCAGCTGGTGGAGGCCCCCTGCTTCCTGGTGTTTCTTTGAGCCTTTGGCCTGTTCTGGGAGGTCTGATGCTGCCGGTGTGGGGTGTGGCATAGCGTGCCAGTTGAGGACAAGCCTGGAAGGTTTCAGCTCCATCCTCCCAGGGCTCCTTCTTCCTGCCTGTCCCCAAGGCTGCAGCTCAGTCAGAATCAGCTTTCAGACCTTCTTTGGCTTGGGCTGAGGACTTGGCAGCCCCAGCCTCTAGCAGAGCTCCTGTGGCTTGGGGCGTCCACATCAGGTTTGAATTATATGAGATCTCAGCGTCGGCAGGCTTTCATCCCAGCCACGCTGACTCCCGCTTCCATGGTAGCGGGCAGCTTGCATGCTGCATGTGTGTCGCCTCTGTGCACGAGTGTCTGCCGTCTGCTGGAGCATGTCTTGTCTCAGTGTGTGTCATCTCCGTGCCTGTCCCTCACCTCCCTGCATGCGTGTTGCCTTTTTTTTTTTTAACAGCTTTGTTGATAAATAATTTACACACCATGCAATCCACCCATTTAAAGTGTACAATTCAATGGTTCTTAAAATTATATTCACAGATATGTACAATCATCACCACGGTCAATTTTAGAACATTTTCATCACCTCAAAAAGAGACCATATGCCTTTTGGCTATCACCCCCTAATCCAACATTACCCCAGCCCTTGGCAACCGGGAATCTACTCTCTGCGTCTGTGGATTTGCCTCTTCCGGACATTTCATGTGAATGGAATCATATACGACCTTTGTGTCTGGCTTCTTTGATGTGGCATCATGTTTTAAAGGTTCATCCATCTTGTAGCATGTGCCGGTGTGTCGTTCCTTCTTACGGCCAAATAATATCCGTTGTACGGATATGCGTATTTTCTCTACCCATTCAGCCGTTGCTGGGCGTTTAGCTTGTTCCCATCTTTTGACTACCGGGAATAATGCTGTGAACATTCGTGTACAGGTTTTTGTGCGGACATACGTTTCCTTTCTCCTGGGTGCTGACCTAGGAGTAGGATTGCTGGATCGTGTGGTTACTCTGTTTAATCATTTGAGGAATTGCCAGATGATTTTCAAAGTGGCTGCACCATTTTGCGCTCCCACCAGGAACGTGTGAGGGTTCCAGTTTCTCCACATCCTCGCCAGCACTTGTTATCTGACTTCTGGATTCAAGCCATTCCATTTCCCTGTGGTTTCGATTTGCATTTCCCTGAGGACTAATGATGTTGAACATCTTTTCATGTGCTTATTGGCCATTTGTGTATCTTCCTTGGAGAAATGTCTATTGTTAGATGTTTTGCCTGTTTTAAAATTGGGTTGTCTTTTAATTATCTAGTTGCAAGACTTGTATTCCTCATGCAAGTCCCTTATCGGGAGAGCAGAGGCTGGTCTCTCATGACTTTTTGCACCCCGCACCCCGCCCTCACCCAGCCTAGCAAGCTATCCACGCTGCATACAGACGCAAGGACATGTTGAGGGAGGAAGGGATCTGGGTCACCTTGAAGAGTCCTGGTAGGAGCGGTGGGTTCAGGGTGTCGGGGTGTGTGGGGTGGGGCTGCCCCTCTTACCTACCATGAGTCAGAGACAACAGCCCAGGCAGAATGACCCATTGGAGGGAGTGTCCCCTGTGGGTTACGCTGGGTGCCACTTTCAGCTAAACTGACTGACAGAACCACCAGAGCTTGGCAGACTTGAAAAGACCCGGCTTTCTGTACCCACCCCTCTCCCTCTGTTTTTGGCTTGAGCAACTAGGAAAAGATGGTGCCATTTGCTGAGATGAGGAAGACAATGAAGGCAGTAGGTGTGGGCATCGAAACTTTAAGGTTTGAAACATCCAGTGGGGGTCCTGGTCTCTGTCATGGAGGCTGCTGGATCATCATACAAGGAATTCCGGGAGTCAGGGCTGGGGATGTCATTCGGGAGTTATCTGCAAACACGGTATTTGAAGCCATGGAGTTGGGGAAATGCTCAGGGAGGGCGTGTGGTTGGAGGAGCTGAGTGAGACGAGGACAAAGGAGTGATTGCTGGCCCTGCCACGTGGCGGTCACAGGTGGGCAGTCTGCAGTGGTGGCTCTAGAGGCCATTGGGGGTGGGTAGAGAAGCGGCCGCGCAGCTCGGAGGCGGTGAGTGTGGACAAGCTGCCTGCTGTGGAAGGGAGCAGAGACCTGGGGCAGCGGCTGCACAGGGTCGGGAGGGAGGGAGTGTTGCAGACGGGAGATGCTGGCGGTGCAGTCTCGTGGGGAGGGACATCACAGCAATGCTGGGAACAGCGGTCCCAATCGTAGGAGCTGAGTCCTCGAGGAGGTGACAGGAGGTGATCCTGAGCACAGGGCGGAGGGGCAGCACCCGTCCGCAGGAGAGGAGAGGGGCCCGGCTGCGGGTGGACTGTTCACAACAGCGGGTACGGGCTGGGCTGGGCTGGGCTGGGGGGTGTTGGGAGTCTGAGCCGTCTGGGAGAACCCCAGCGGGTCTTGTGCTCACATGAGGTGTGTGGCTGCTGAGTTCAAGTGAGACCACTCGGCACCTGTGTGCACACATGGAGTAGGTGGATGTTTGGGCTGAACCAGGGCAGCGGGGCAGAGAAGCTTCTCTGGGAGAGCAGGATGGAGGGAAAGGGGGTAAGAGAGTTATTGTGCGTCTAGACCAAGAGGTCAGGGTGGTGAGAATGGAAGTGAGGGCTTGGCGGGGTGGTGAACCATGCCTTGGAAGTCTTGATGAAGTTCAGTGATAGCTGGAGCCAGGTGCCAGGGTGAGGTGAGCAGGACAGTGGGAAAAGGGAAGGAGCCACCTTCAGTTGAGGTTGTAGCAGGTTGTAGCAGCCTGTTGTCCAGGAGGCCGCCAGGGGACATGCACACAGATGCAGGTGGCTGTGTTGGGGAAGAACAAGCCGCCCTTCAGGAGCCTGGTGGGAGCTGTTTCCTACCCTCATGTGTAGACCCCAGCCTCTAGCTACTGGGTTTTCTTTTGTTTGCTGCAGCGAAACAGTTTCCAGCTGGATCTGCTGGGAGCCTAGACCCTGAGACAGCACAGCTGGCCAAGGGTTGTCTGTGGCCATAAAACCCTCGTGATGGAATTTCCAGAACGAGTTCAGGCCCAAGGATGCGCTCTCCTTGTGAGGTGGTGGGCTGGGTGACGGGGAGGTGGCCTGCTCTGTTACATTCTCCCGTGGGGAGGCCCCGGGTAGGCCAGCCTCGGAAGGCGAAAGAAGAGGAGACCTGGCCCACGTCTCAGCCGGCTCCACTGGAGCTGCCGTCTCACACTGGGGCCTCCTTCTGGGCATTCAGTGGACGTTACGAGTACAGAGGGACAGCATAGGGCCTTAGGACCCCCTTTCCCAGAAGGCCTGCAGCTGTCCTCTCAGGCCACGCCCCTCGCACCTGCCTGGACCCCAGGCTGTGTCCTTGCTCATCATCCTCATCGTCTCTGTGCTCAGCACAGACAGAGCCTGTCTGTGCCCAAGTGTGGCCTTTCCTCCGCCCGAGGACACGTTTTCCAGTCCATGGGGCTCTCTTCCGTGGCCTCCCTGAGGTCTGCTTGTGGGCTGAGCGTACCCTTGCCTCCCAGTTCACACGCACACACGTGCCATTTGAGAATAAACACATTTACATATTAATACATACATGCATGTATACGCACATAACTTCAAAACAATCTGACTTCTGCCACCTGCTGAAACAGTTGGGACGTCACCCTGGCAGTAGACAGATGCCGGTGACCAACTGAACTCGCTTGTTACGGTCCGTGGCAGGACACACAGCTATTTCTAAGCCTGCACTCACCTCCCAAGGTGCCGCCTGACTGTCTTCTTCGGGTGCCCTGGAGTGACACCCTAAACTTGGGGGCTTCCCTCGAGGGGAACCTGGATTGGGAAACCTCAGCGTGGCCGGGAGGCCTCTGGATGAATAGGCAGCAGAAGGTGTCACCTTTGCAACCAAAACGATGTTACTAGCCACGTTGGGAAATTCAAACAGTCCTTCCCTCGCTCTCCGCCTCCTCAGCCGCCCCCACGCACCTCCCAGGGGAGGCATCGCACAAGCAGCCACGTTGGGGGGGTTTACAGCGTGGCTGAGGGTGGTCAGACCTGTGCATTGGAGAGTTTCCAATTGGAGAAACGGGCCAAGGACCTACGCGGTATGGGTTCAGTTGGACGTGATCAATGATTCTTTGTTTTGTTTTTATTGTGTGAAGAACCTTTCTAGTACGTATTTCCTACTTATTTACTGTTTGCAAAAGAACGAGGTGTGGGTGGAGACAGATGTGGCTGACAGTTATTTTCCAGCCTGCCAGGATTTATTTCCCCCCTTTTCTTGATTTTATTGTACAGAAATATGAGTTGATTTCAGTACTTTAAAATGAGCTACCACTTTTAAGAAATATAAACATCTTGTAAATCGAGAGACGGGAGTAATTTAGTGAGGAGGCAGAGAGCCAGAATGTTCTCACTGCCAGTCTGTCTGCCTGTGGTGCCTGGTTTCCTGGCCAGGACAGGGGTTCGAGGAAACTTGGGCCAAACCTCTCGTCGTGCAGATGGGGAAACTGAGGTCCGAGGGGAGGGGACTGAGTCTGATCTGGAGGCCAAGCTTGCCTTCCTGTCCTCTCTCCAGGGGGAGGGTCTCCAAGGCCCAGGGGGAGCCCAGACCTGGACAAGAGCCACCCGTCAAGGCCTGGGTATAACACACAAGACATTATGGGGACAAGGGCAGTCTCTGGCGTGGTTCTGCCCTTGATCTGTGGGGGGCCGATGGGATCCACAGTCACAGAGAAATTTAGAAACTTATTTTGCACTTGCATATCACAGGGCTTGGGTCTAACTCTTTGTCCTCAACAGTTAAGGGAGAGGTGGTGTGTGGTGGGGAGAGAGAGATTTTTTAACCCTTCCCTAGGGAGAGGCCCGAGGGTGTGGCGGCTGGACCCAGCCTCCTGGGGCTCCCTTTCTCCTGGAGCAAAGTTGACGAGGCTGGGTTGTGGGAGGGGGGTGAGAATCCCTTTAGGCTGAGGGGCAGTGGGAGGGGACTTTTCCTCTAGGGGCCATATGCTGTCTCCTCTGTTCTCACTTGGGGTGGGAGGTGATCTGACTGCAAGGGCGGGTCTTGCCCAGGGGTGGAAGTGAGCAGACCATACTAGAGTCCCCGTTTTCTTGCTCTGAGCAGCCCCCAAGGCAGAAACAGGCCCAGGATGACCTGAGATGATAGAGCACAGTGGTTACGAGCCAGGCAGAGCTGGACTCTGGTTCTAGTGCTGACACTTACTCGCTGGGTGACTTTGGGCAAATTACTTAACCTTTCTGGACCTCTGTTTCCTCATCCATGAAGTGGATCTGATATTAGTGCCTACCTCATGGGGCTGTGAAGATGGAATAAGATGATATGTAAGTGGTAGGTACTGTTATTAATAATAACAATGATAATAAAACTGTTTATAAAGTATGGAATGTAGGGAAGTGTGTTTCAGCCCAATAAAATGTTAGGACTGTCCCTACACAGAATATGTTACGTCTTGAGGGAGGGTGCTCTCTGTCACTGGAGGCATCCAGGCAAAACTTAGAGGTCTGCTGACTGGGGATGTTGTCGAGGTGTGAAGCCTCCTCACAGGCGGCAGAGCTGCAGTGGCCTTGGAGGTGCGCGCTGGGCCTGGAGGCCACCAGCTGGCCCTTCTGCCCCAGGCCCTCAAGTCCCCTTGGAGACAGGCCTCCTGTGGGGGTTCTGCAGGGCTGCAGTGGCAGAGGCCCTTGGATTTGGCCACCACTTGTCGTCCAGGTTTAGGTGCAGCCTCTGCCCGTGAGTTTGAAGGCCTCCCCAACACTGCCTTTCCTCCCTCACCGGGGGCTGCTCTGCCAGGAGTTCCCTTCCCTTCTCAAGTGGGTTTTTTTGCCACCCTAACAATTTCTCCCTTCTTCGGATGCAGTCATCTCCCTTTGTCCAGCTGTGGGGGTCTAGCCAGGGTTGCCAGTCCCTGGGTGACCGTGTGACCCAACCTGGACAACCACAGCCCTCCCTGGGACTTTAAGGATGAGACTATGTAGGGAGAGTCTCCTTGTCTCTGGCAGCAGAGTGGAGATCTGCCCATCTGGACGGGGGACACGTAGCCAGTCTGGGAGAAGAAGCCAGTGCGGAGGGTGCTGAGGGCGCCGGGGCGGGTGGGTGTCTCACTTGCAGTCCCTGCCCCTGCCGTGGTGTGTCACGGGGCTGTGGGGCCAGTCCATTCCCCTTCGGGCCGAGGGGTTTGAGTTGAATTTCTGGGCCTTGTACCAGGAGCCTGATGGACACCCATCCTCCACGACCCACAGATGTAACCCCCCTCTGGGACGCATGTCCACACCCTCCGTGGCACCGGGCAGGATGTTCGTTGTCCTCGGTGCCTCCAGGTGATGAGGAGCTCACAGCTGAAGGCTGGGCCTTCTGGGTATGTTTCCCCTGCCCCGGCAGGCACGGAGCAGGGGTGAAGTCACTGTGCTCTGCGTGAATGGACGTGTGCTCAGTACGTGTGACATTTCAACAAGCGCATCAGAGCCCGTGCAGACAATTGAGTGCCTCCTGATAAAGTGGTTGCTGGCGAAGCCTCTTTGCCTAGAATATTTCTTGGCCTCCTGATTGGGTCTGTTTATGAGGTGCAGAAGGCACCCATCTTGGTTTTGATCCCAAATGGTGTTTTCAGTTTGATTAATAGAAATAGCTGGAAGGGACATGAACAGGGTTGGCTGCTGCTGGGGCTTTAGTGGTGGGTGTTCAGTCGGTCTGGGAGGGGGCTCCCTAAGGGGCAACGTCAGAGCAGGCTGAGGAGGGAAAACTGGTGGGACTGAGTTGCAGAAAGTTGCCACGGTTCCAATTCAAATGGGGAAGGTCCAGTCGATGTATAAAAACGGTTCCTTCATTCAAGACTTTGTGTTCACAGCTGCACTCCCAGGCCCCGGTGTGTGCTCAGCACTCAATAGATACTTGTTGAATAAGTGAGGGAATTCAACAAATATTTATTTGTTAAATATTGCCTACTATTTTCCGTGCACTGTGGTAGGTCTTACTACTTTATAGACATGACGTGTTTTGTGTGTGCGCACACACGGGCACATGTATATTAACTCACATCTAGCTGTGTGTGTCACTGGCCTCTGTGATCACCACCTTCATTGGGAGGTAATAGCACATTTGCTGGGCTCGGCCAATGTTATATTTTTATGTTTTTATTTCCAAGGCCAACACAGATTTTTTTTTTTTGAGGGAATATTTTCTTTTTGCCGGTGGTTGTAAGCAAAGTTTATTGATGGGGAGGGGCCGGGGAGGCAAGCTCCAGTGAGGGTCCAGGACTCAGCTGGCCGCGTGGCATGCATGGTCAGCTGGAGGTCAAAGCGGGGAGGTCACAAGAGGATGGGTGATACGGGACTCTCTGACCACCCCAGGGCTGTATTTATAGGGGGGCCTGCCGGCCTCCACCTCCTTTAAGGGAGTATTTTGATGCAGGGTACAAATGAGATTAAAGACAGAGCACGCATTCCTGGTGCGCCAGCCTGGCTCCTTTGTTGCCAGTGGGCATTAGCCCCCCTCCCCCTTGTGTGCACGTGTGCTGTGAACCTCAAACAACAGCCTTTGTGTTGGAGTGGGGGCCCGGCACCCACCTTAGGGGTAACGAGCCTTTGTTGGGAGGATTTTCCCTCCTGTCTTCCCGTAGGTGAAGCCAAACCCGTGTGATGTGCTTTGCCCTGGGACGTGGTGCCTTGGTGTGTGCGCATATTCCTTGTGACAGTGGCTTTCGTGCCTCTGCCCTTTTCAAAGCAGTGGAACCCTTTGTTTAAATGACGTTTCATGTGGCACCCCATGGGCACACAGCACAGTAAAAGTGGATCTGCTTTGCCTGCACCTCCCCCGACTTCCCTGCCAGTGAACTTCCCTGCAAACCAAGGCCCTGGGGAAGGGCCTGCACACACGCAGTCACACGCGTTTGCGTTCATGGACATTCACCTGTTGGCGTGCACCGTGTGTTCATGCCTTCTCTCTCTCTGCCCTCTTTCCCTGGCTCAGGCGGGCCTCATCCGCACAGACAGCACCGACTACTTCATTGAGCCCCTGGAGCGGGGGCAGCAGGACAAGGAGGCCATCGGGAGGACGCACGTGGTGTACCGCCGGGAAGCCGTCCAGCGGGAGTGGGCGGAGCCGCACGGGGACCTTCACAATGAAGGTAAGCCATGGGCAGGGGCCCCAAGCGCTACTTCTGGCCCCACCTCTGGGGTGTTCTTAGATAACCTCTGGCCTTAAGCTCTCAGTGCCTGACCTTAGTCTTCTCATCTGTAAAATGAGGCTGGGCCACGTATATGAATACCTGGTGTACTAGCAGGGAAACCCCAGTAGGTTCTAGGAGCTACTATGACTGGCTGGAATTAGGGGCCAGGAGAGCCACTTGTGTCCTGAACTGTGGCCCCTGGGACTCCAGAGGTCTTTCGGGGGCTCACCATCGCTTCTCAAAGCTATTTCTGAGCCAAGGCAGAAGGCAGAATGGCTGCAGTTAGTGCTTCCCTCTAAAAATCAACTAAACCCTGTAGGTGCTCCAAGAAGGAAGTTCCTGGGGCACTTATAGGGAGGCTGCCTGCTGACAAGGCACCAGAGTCAGTTTTGTGTCCAATAGACCATTTTTAAATCCTGCCTCTGACTTGGTCTAGTGTGTGACCTTAGACAAGTTACTTAATGTCTCTGAGCCTCATTTTTCTAATCAGTAAAGTGGAGATGATCAATGTCTACCTGTTAAGGTTGTTATATAAACATCTCAGCATGGAACTTGGCATGTAGTAGGTGCTTGATAAATGGTAGCTCTCATTATGGTATTGTTATTAAGGGCAGCTACTGACATACTAGGGTGGGAGCCCCCTGAGGGCAAGGGTGTCCCTGCACCTTGGTGACCAGTGTAGGAGGCCACACAAGCAGCGACGCCCAGGACCCATGGTTGAGCGGGTGAAATGGTGGATGTGACGGGTTCTGGTTCTGACCCAGGGCCCACTTCATAGTGAAACTTAGCTTTGTCACAAAGCCCCCTTGGGCGAGAGGAGATGAGAAGGCCGGGGTGGAACTGGTTGTAAGTGGCCACACCCTTGTGCTGGGGCGCTGCGGGGTTGGGCCCAGCGTGAGGGAATGCCTTGAAACCAGTTGTCTTCTAGCTGCTTTCCAAGTGTCACTCACGAGAGAAGTCCCCCACCAGGGCCAGGATGGCTCTGCAGGCCTGGAGTGCCTCCAAGCACAAATGTGGATTTCAGGGCACCCTTCCCTCCACCACGGCTGGGAACAGGGATGAGTCACCCTTGGGCTCCATTTTATTTGAGGCCAGTTCTGAATGAAAAGACCACGAATCCCCCCTTTGGGGAAGAGACCTTGGGAAGTGCAGACCCAGTCGGCGGCTGGGAAGCTGAGACCTCTGAGCACACGGAGTTGGGGTTCAGGCCCAGGGTGACATGGGCACAGCTCTTCCCTCACCTCGGGCTGCCCGGCTGGAACCTATCTATGTTCCTCCCGGGAAAGACCAGGGGCAAGAGAGGACTTTCTTGGAAATCAGTGACTCACACTTTTATTTGAAGGCCGGTTGTGGGTCCGAGCCCGGTGTGTGGAGCGGCATTTCTGGGTGCGTCTGTCTCTATTTTGCAGGCTCAGCTGAGATGAGAGGCGTCTTTGCAGCCCTTTGGGTGT
>RJWJ010020327.1:0-30057 GCA_004363605.1 Indri indri | reverse complement strand
TTTTTTCTTTTGTTTTGTTTTTAGTTACTTATTTGTGTTGACTGGATCAGTTCTACTCTTCAACGTTTTTAGTGTAGATTTGAATGGATTTGTCATTTCCATGACATTTTTTCTTATTTCTTCTATCAAATAATTGATAGTTTCATGTTTTTTATATTAGCTAGTTTTAGTCTTGTGATTTGAGATGTTATACATTGAAGACAGATATTCTTACTTTCTATTAAAAAAAGACTACTGTAAATGGAAAAAAGACCAAACTCTGTAAAATAATTTTAAAGAGATTTACTCTGAGCCAAATTTGAGGACTATGACCTAGAGCCACGCCCAAGAGGTCTTGAGCAGTGGACTCAGTGTGGCTGGGTTACAGTTTGGTTTTATACATTTTAGGGAGACAGGGGTTACAGGTAAAGTCATAAATCAATACGTGGGAGGCATACACTGGTTTGGCTCAAAGAGGTGGGCCATCTAGAAGGGTGGGGGCTTACAGGTTATAGGGGGGTTTAAAGATTATTTGGCTTGTAATTAGTTAAAGACATGAAGCTTTGTCTAAAGACTTGGAATGTTTCAACATAAGGAGCTGTTTATCAGAGATAAGCCACTGGACATAGATTTGTTGTGTAAATTGAGGACCTGCAGGTTTGTCTTGCAACCCTCGGGCCTGTTAATGGGTTACAAAGGATGTCCCCAAGAAGGGAGGGGGGCTTGATAAGGTATGTCTGACCTCCTTCCTCCTGGCAGGCAATTTAGTTTTAGGATATTCCTTTGGTCATGAGGAGGTCCATTTAGTCAGCTGGTGGCGGGGGGGCGGGGGGGCAGGGTGAGCCTTAAAATTTTATTTTAGTTCACACTATGGAGATTTTCCAAAAATGGGGAGTACCATTATTCACCGTTCAGTCTCCTATAAAGGTTTTTCCATTTAATTTTCAATTCTCTAGCCAGAGATAAACTCAAAAAATGTTGATTTTCTAGTATAATTTCTCTGATTTTTCTTTAATTTTTTGCCTTTCTACTTATCTCATTCTTTTATTTTTTTCTTTTATTCTTTTTGTTTGGCTTTTATATTCTTAAAGCTGTTACAGTGAAGTGAAAAATTGGAAAGTTCCACTACCGGGTTTCCTTCCTTACAACCTTTCCCTGGGCCTCCTCCCCTACAACTTATCCCTGACAGCTGCAGCACTCATAAATCACCTGTAGCAATTAGAGTACCAGGCCGTGAAGTAGCTTAGGACTCTGCCTCACTAAAGTTAACCCTGTTGTAACCGTGCCTCTCCTCCTTAAGCAAAGTGTATAAAAGACTGCTGTGCTCTTTGTCTGATGCTCTGAATTTGAAGAGAGCAAATTCCCCTTTGAGTCTTGCCGGCAGGAGTGAAGTAAAACCAGTTTTTCCCAAATCTCCGTGTGCTACTCGGTCTATTCCCGGTGAGCTCTGTTGCAGCAATAGTACACACAAAATATCATCATTCCTTTCGCCTTTACGTTTGACTAGACCTCTGCAAATGCACATCACCATAACCAGTAGGCCCCTAATTTCGAACTGTGACTTACAATATTTACAACTACTCTACTTTTAAAATATACCGTGAATATGGAGAACATGAGGTTTTGGGGCTTGAAGGTTTGGGGGCATGAGGTTTTGGTGCTTAACTTACAAGTTCATGCCCTGTGAGAGATAATAAATGCCTGCCATCTTCTCCAAGAAACCCATGCTGCAAGTTTCTGGGTCAGTGGGTAGTGAGTGGATGATATAAAAATGAAGCAGCCTTTAACTTTTTCTTGGTGTCCTTTCACGAAGCAATTTTCACATGTGCTATAACTTAAAGCCTGGCTAGGTTTTTCATAATTCAGCTCAAGATGCCTTATTATTAATGAGAGATTTTCCCCCATATTCTGTCAATTTTTTGCCAGTTTTTCTTTTTCCAGGTTGCTGAGAATTCTCATTTTTCTGTATATCCATGCATAAAATAATCGGAGACTTTACACTGGCTGATGCCTAGTCATGTGTCATTTTCATCTAGATGTGTCTAGAGATACTTTTTAAAGCTTTGTCATGATTGAACCCCATCTATTCCCTTTGACAGGAAAATCTCCTTGATTTTCTTTTGTGAGGTTATGCGGGGAAGCTAAGCTATAAATCCTTCATCCTCCTCTTGTTCTTTCATAAGCTATCTCTACTTCCCAGTAAAACTTTGATTTCAAAGCTTTTGAAGTATTTCCAAAAGTCTTTCTACCAGACTGCATCCAAAAGAAAAAAAAAAAGATTATAAGAAGAAGTGGACTCATACTAATGACAAGATTTTCGATATCTTGTGTACTTTAAAACAATTACATTTTGCTTCAATGTATTCTGTTGCATTATAAATTTAAGGTTATAAATTAAAAATAAAAATTATTGTGATTTTTTAAAAATTAAATAATGGATAAAAGACAAATTACTATTTTTAGTAATTGTTATATTAATTTCTATCTTCTTTACTAGTCTTTATTTTTCATTACGGGGTAATATTTCTTTCATCACCAGTGACTAATTTATGTTCAATAAGTATTTATGCAGGTGCTCAATAAGTATTTGTTGAATTAATTAATTATTATAGTGTTCTACATTTAAATGAGCAAACATGTATAAAGTATCAATCTATTCAATATTTCAGAAATTGTCATCCATTTAACATATTAACATTTACAAATGAAGATTAAGATGTGATATCTTTTAGCTTTTTTACTTAGAACTTGCTGTAAGATAGGATGAAAATGGCTCCTGACCCAAGGTCTTATTTTGTTTAATTTAGTTATTTATCTGTTATATTTATTCAGTTATTTATCTGTTATCTGTTACATCCAAGCAGGTACCTTAATTTCTATGATATAAATTCTGTACCTCCAAAATGCTGATAGAATATCTACATTGCTTTTCTCATGTCTGCTATTCCCAGGATTGAATATGGTAATATATGAAACAAGTTTGTGCTAAAGAGTGACAGCTAAATACATGTAATTATCATAATTAATATCACCAACAAATTTAGAGAATGACTCTGGATGCACACTTATTAGTTACACAGATAAGGGAAGAAATGTATCTGACCATAGTTAAGACCTTACGGTATCTTGCCAAATAAAGATTTCAGTCTTCTCCATGTCATTTCACCTTAGAATACTGCCAGATTGATCTGATCATGTGTTTTGTTTTCTTATTGTCAATGGCAAAAATTTAAAGAACTTTAGCATGGCAAGTCAGGAACTTCATAAGGTTTCTTCGTATAACTTCATAAAATCTCATCTCTAGCTACCATCCTAACTTCTGTTATTTTCTGTATCTTTATATTTTCTGTATCTTTTTGTGCTTTGTTGGTACTAAGCTGCTTTTTTTTTTAACCTGGGCATGTCAGTTTTACTATGCCTCATTGCCTTTATTTACAGCTTTCAATATTGCCTAACATTTTTTTTCCATCAAAATTTAACATCCAAGTTCATGGTCAAATATTACCACATCTGAGAATCATTCTACACTTGCCAAAGTCAAATTCAAATGCTAACGATTTATAGCCCTCTTATCATTTTGTTTAAACCTTTATACATTCACCAAAATCTGCCTACTCTTGATTCTATTTGCATCCTTTTTTGGGAGGTATTTATCAGTAGATAATGTGCCTTTTGGTAGCAGGACCAATTGCTCTCAAATTTGACATAAATGCAGAACAGTTTTCTTGCAAATAAAACTGAGTACAAGTCCTGAACACTCATACGGTTGCACTGTGTTAAACAGGTTGTTTAGCTTTTCTTTGTTGCAGTTTGCACATTTGTAAAATTGAGATTATAATGCCCAGGGCAAAGGCTTGTTAGAACAATTAAATTGTATCATATATTTTATTATTATTATTATTGCTTTTCTTAACTTACCGTTCTTCGTATTCATTCTCTGCCACCACTGAACTAAATTTAGCACTCTGCTCAGATACATAATAAATATTTGTCGGAAAAATGTTAGAAATTTGACTATATGCCTATTTAGTTATGTTCCACAATATGATATTTTGAAAAATGTGTACTCGCTGATCTAGTACACTCATAAAGATGGATTACGCTTCACAGATTTCTAAAGTTAGGTACTGATATTACACTTCAGTTAGGAATTGTGTTACCAATAAGATATTTAAAGCAAGAAGAGCTCAATATTAAATTTCACTTTAGGTACTAACCAAGTTAAATATTGCATCTAAGTAAAAGTAGTACTCTAATTACTGTCAAATCATTGTAATCAATGGGTGACACTTTCGCTATTGTATTCTCATTAGGCATGACCTTCCATTTTGCAAAGTCTTCAAAATAACGAATGAACAGGCCGGTTATTGATTATACCTTCATAGTAACGCAGTGTAACATTTCACATGCAGTTGAAACCCTTATTTTGAATAATAAAGTGGCAGAAGGAATCTCACTGATCTGTTAAAAGTGAAGAACACTGCAAAATGTATTGGATTATTTGACATTAAAATAAGCACAAGTTTTATCGGTAGCACCTATTATACTCATCTTTTTCAAACTTTTAAAATATGTTAATCAGGAATTATGAAAAGCCATAATGCAGAGTCACTAAAAAGGAAACCTCAGAAGAGATTACTGTTAGGAGTTAGGATGTCTGATTTTAGACCTTACTCTGCTGCTAAGTGTGGTCTTAACGGGTAGCTCTCAATGTCTCCATGAGTAAAATAAAGAGAATTGACTTGTTACTCCAGTGATGATTATTACCAAATAAAAAAATTTGTGATATGAGGGCATTAATTATGTCAACTATTCATATCTTTATTTCTATGTCTCTATCCCGGCTATCTATATATGTTTATCATATGTATCTCTCTATATATGGTCATAGATATAGATATGTTTGCATTTTGTCTCTCTGCATAGATGTGATATAGCTTAAGAGTGTTTAATATAGAGAATCACTTCATTTTATGATTTTATTTTAGTATATAAAACACACTTATTTTCCAATTAAATTATTTTCAGTGTGATAGTAAATAAACTTTCAGTTCACAACACACAGAGTCTCAAAAAATGCTCAATGGTTTATCTGAAAAATGTGTTTGTATGTTGCTAAACAAAATTACATTATAATTTAGAAATACAAGACAAACAATCTGGCTTAATTGAACTCTAGGCATGTAAGAATCCCCATCTAATTTACCGTATCATTAAATAGAAACAGACTGTCATATATACATAAGCTGGTTTTTATGATTCAAAATGTATACCAGTCATTATTTTCTGAACAAAGGATCTTTTACTTCAAGTACTCAGAAAAAGAATAATAATTACATTCTATGTTTACAGTCATATGATATGTTAACAGAACACCTTGTGAACAAAATTGGCATAGCATAGAACCCACAAGAATGTGAACATCAGAAAGTACCAATTTCTGTGAAGTGTTTAAAAAGTACACTCACAGAAAGAAGACAAGTTTATGAATCTGTAATTTATAAGGTAAAACTCTAGCATGATGGTCTCTATACATTAATAGCATGTAGTTGAAAGTTATGGTCTCAGTTGTCAGTGTAGTAACTTATGAATTTTGCCTTTTTTTAGGGACACTAAAGTGTTTTCAACATCCTTGTCCACAAAAAACTTTAGAACTAGATTTAGTGACAAAACCGAAAAACGTAAACTATTAGTTACTAATATAAAATGGCCATTGCATATGTGCTAAATTGCTGTCACGAACTATAACCTGAGGATGTTGATAAAATGCAGATATCTGATTCAGTAGGCTTGAGTGGTCTAACAAGTCTTCCAGATAATGACAAGACTGTTGCTCCCTTGCTTCATATTCTGAGCAGCCAGGTCCTAAATGATGGGTGATCTACTTTATATGTTAAAAAGAGTTTAGAAGGATGATAAAAGTGAAAGTCACAAAGAGTTTCAAAGAAAGAAGTTATGTTCCCTTGAGAAAGGATCCTGTAATGTTACAGCAAATATAAACAGTAGCTATTTCTTAGATAGGTCTATGGCAATTTGTCAGAGTAACTATAAACTGAGGAAAGACATCTTTCAAGGGCTACTGGATGTAGAGTCTAGAGAGACACTAATATCAAGAGACCCAAAATGCCATTATCATTCTCCTCCTACAATGGGATTATACAAAAGCACTGTTGTAAGTACTTCGTCCTGGTTCAAGACCATTTTATAGGGAGCCTATGAGTTTCCAGATCCAATCTGTGGCTATATCTCATATTGCTGAGTACATAATTGAGACAGATATATTTAATAATTAGCAATTAGCAAAACACTGATGTTAAGTCCCCTGACCTATGTGGTAAGATCCATTATTGGGAGAAAGGCACAGCGAAAGCCCTTGAAAGTTCCCTCCTTTTACCAAATTAATGCAATTGAAGCAATGTTACATTCCAGATACAATAACACAGGTTAGGACTGCTCACAGGAACTTAAAGAATGCAGCACTGGTGGTGTTCATCATATCTTTCTTTATTTTATCAGAATTACATCTGGCAAAGCAAGATGAATCATGGCAGAAGATGATGAACTAACTTAAACTTCAAAAGAAGTAGTCCCAATTTGTACGGCCTCGCTTGATGTGATACCTTTTCTAGAACCTATTATCGCAGCCTCTAACGCTGGATACTCAGCTATTGATCTGTTGAATGCTGTCTTTTCAGTCTCATCAAGAAAGGACATCAGAGTGTAGTAGTCATTTTTAATCTTGCCCTAGGGCAGAGTTAACTCTCTTACTCTCTGTCACTATATAGTTCAAGTAAATTTTTTCTGTACTGACATTGGACAGAATACCTACTGGTGCACTATTTTGATGACACCATGCTAATAAGACTTGGTCAGCAAGTGGTAAATATTCCAGATGGTCTGGTAAGACACATGCATACCAAAGATAAAACTTTGGAGAAATAAAACTCTCCAAAGGTGTTTTATCATCATGGAAATATTACGGGTATAGTGGTTTTGCACATGCTGAGACATCTCATTGGAAAAAGAAGGATAATAATATGTCATCTCAAGACTTCATCGATGAAAAAAGGCACAATGTTTGGTCAGCTCATTTTGAATTTTAGAGAAAATATGTACAACACTTGGGTATATTCCTTTGATCTATATTCCAGATGACTCAGAAGGCTACCAGTTTTGAGAGGGTTCTACAGCAGGTGTAGCCCAAGAAATATCTATGGCATATAAAGATGACTTGTCGCATTACTGGCAAGCTGCAACAGGTATGTCTCAGTGAAAGTCTCTAGATTCTACAGCAAGGCCATGCCATTCTGGTTGAATGTGTGGTCTTTTCAAAACCGTATTTTAAAATATTTGTTAACCATAAATAATGTTTCAAGAAAGAAAAGAGCAATATTACCACTGCTACTGATAACTCAGTGTCCCATCCCTTGGTCTGACTGAGCAAGCTGTCCCGAGAGCACAACCAAGGCCTTTCATACTGAAAGACTTAATCTTCTTAAAAAGCTCTTTAATAATCATTATGTGTTAATTTATGGATCTTGTTCCAATATAATAGGTTGACAATTATTTTGTTCAAACATATACTGCATTATTTTCTCCATACCGATCTCTTTTTATAATGTGATACCCTGGGAACTCAAAGAACATATATATGTCATATATTCCAAAACAGTAGACTCAGTGTTAAACTTCAGATTCTAATAGCACCAGTATTACTTACAACAAAACAATTTTATTTTAATAATAATCTAATCTTAGTGTTAGCATTATGTTATCTTGATTCATATTGAATTTTGCAATTTGTATAACAGAATGCTAATGAGATATTTTCCAATTAATATTAGAGCATGTTGTCATAGATTTAACACTGCAACTACACTGATAAGAACATTACCATATGGATCTCCAAAAATATTGCAGTAGGGATTTGAAAATAATAAAAAATGCTTGACAAAATATAGTACATTTTTTGAGAATATTCAGGGAAAAGTAAGGCACTAGATTTTTTTCATAGAGAGAGAGGGAGAGAGAGAGAGAGAAAGAGAGAGAGAAAATCTTGCAATGAAGAATAAAGGAGAAGGCTTGGACTCTTGTTCCAATTTTGACACTTACTAGCTTTCTGTTCATAGGCCAGTCAATTCATCTCTTTATATTTTATAAAATTTTGTGTAGATTTAATGAGAAAACACACATAACAGTGCTTTTATTTTTACTACTAAATTATAACAATATTAAAGTTACATTTTAAGTATTATTATGATAACCCAATACTATATATATGTGTGTGTGTATTCAAATATTTGCTACATGGATATAAATTTATCATAGTTGGAATAAGTCACCTAATTCTGTTTTTAATTTTTGAAATAGGTTTTAAACTAGTATACTATATAAATATAAGATATTATTATAAAATGCTACCTAATTTGGACAGTTATGTCTTTAATTACCCTTCTGTAAATTAAATCAACCATAATTTCTCCAAAACTCAATTCTATTAATAAAAGTTGAAAACCAATTCACAATACACCAGGATGTTTATCTGATTAGCCTGGTGTTGGGAGTGTGATTATACATAGATGAGAAAAAGAAGGGATGGGTGATTATTTTAGAATATCATTATAGTATTTGAATGATTACTTTGAACAAGAGTTAATCTTTGTAATTTTCATATGTTAAAAAGAAGCAGAAAGGAAAACTAATTTTTCATTCCTTTCATAGTTAATTGAAATACCAGCAAAACTAATAAAAAGCATTTACATACTCATTACAAAGTTAACATTGGTTACTTCAGACTCTGTTGTACTTCTCTCCTCTATGCTTATGTGAAGAATGTATTGAGATTATAAGATAAAGAGCCAGGATTTTGCAAATAAAATAGCCAAAGCTTTAGAGTGTTTTTTACAGATTTGTAGGTTTGTGGCAACCCTGCATCAAGGAAGTCTATTGGTGCCATTTGTCTAACATCACATGCTGATTTCAACCTTCATGAGTGACTTTGAGAGTTTCAGGATATCAGTGGAGGAAGCAACCGCAGATGCACTGGAAATAACAAGCATAGCAGAATTAGAGGTGGAGCCTGAAGTTGTGACTGGATTTTTGCAATTTCAAGATCAGACTTTAAAAGATGAGGAGTTGCTTTGTACAGATGAGAAAAGAAAGTCGTTTCCTGAGATAGAATCTACTCCTGGTGAAGATACTGTGAATGATGTTGAAATGACAACAAAGAATTTAGAATATTATATCAAGTTAGTTGATGAAGCAACCACAAGAGTCTGAGAGGATTGACTCCAATTTTGAAAGAAGTTCTACTGTGGGTAAAATCTATCAAACTGCATCACATACCATGGAGAAATCTTTCATGAAAGGAAGAGCCAATACATATGGTAAACTTCATTGGTCTTATTTTAAGAACTTTCCCTACACCTCAACCTTCAGCCACCACCACCCTGATCAGCCAGCAGGCATTTACATCAAGGTAAGGCCCTCCATCAATAACAAAAATTTATGACTCAGTGAAGGCTCAGATGATCATTAATAATGTTTAGCAATAAGTATTTTTTAATTAAGATATGTACATTGTGTTTTTAGACATAATATTGCACACTTAATAGACTACAATATTGTGTAAACATAACTTTTACATGAACTGGGAAACCAAAAAATTTGTGTGACTTGCTTCATTGTAATATTAGCTATATTGCAGTCATCTGGAATAGAACCTATAATATCTCTGAGGTATGTCTGTATTTGATGATACCAGTTCTTTAATCAATATTTGTAGTGCAAAGTAAGGGATGAATAAACATCAGTTTGCTAGCTTATATTCAGTTACCTTGGTACAACTATCTATAGTAGAACCTTCAAGAAAAGCTTGCACTAAAGTACTTAAGCTTCTATTAACTAGAATCTATGAATCGTATGACAATATATAATCTGTTTGTTTGGAATACATATAATGCAGCCTCAATTGTCTCCTTGAATTATCACTCCTTTGGTTTTGAAGTTGATAAGAAATAACAACAATATTGCAAATACTATTATTGCCTTTGACTAGAATTGAAAATACTAGCAAACACTGAGCTTTTATTTTCTCAGATCTCACTCATGCTGTATCCTTTTTCTTATGAAGAAATAGCAAGATTTTGATGGAATTTCCTCAAATGAAGGACAGATGAAAGCTATTGTGCAAATAGGCCCAAACTACAGATGTTAGTGAGCTGGGAATTGTTGTTACATCTTCAGGCACTTTAGTTAACAATTTCTGATATGTTTAAAGTATCCATTACTTGTTGAAGGTATTTACACTTGGCTTGTGGGAAGTTTTGATATTGCCATACTATACATAAAGATGTACACTTTCAAGTGCGTATGCATGTGCACATATGTATATATACTTTTATTTACTTATATACACACATTTACTTTTATTTATTTGTACAAATACATATATCCATGTTCTCCCTTTGCTATCGCACATTTACTTGGTAAAGACATAACCCATAAAACTGAATACAATGCTTATGTAGTTTAAAAGCTGATTATGTGACACATAGTTGCATATTCCAAGATATATCTAATGAAACATAGTGCTTTTATATGTATACATTCAATATTGTTTTTAATATGATTTTTCTTGCATTCATTTTTTTCTAAATTTTGGAATATATTAACAAGATATAGACACTCCATTTTAAGTGCTAATTCAGTTTCAGAATGTCAAATTGCATCTTTGCAAAATGATTCATTCATATATCTGGACAACAGACTTTATACAGTAAATTTGGGGTTCTGCCATTTAGCCTCACATTTAGTGGATTTTCTCAACATGAAATCACCTTTCTGAAAAAGTAAAAAAGTGAATCATTGCCCTCATAAAACATATAGCATAGTTGTAATATTTTATTTTATATATTGTGTAAAACTTTACTTCATATCTAATTTTCATGTGAAACATCTAAACAATTCTTTATGATGTAAAATATTTAGATTTTAATAACTATAATTTCAGATATTTAACATTGATTTTCTCTCATCTCATCTCTTTCTTCTGAGTGTGCATATTATTTATATATATTAACATTAAACATGTTCAGTTACTTTCATTATAATCAAGTATATCAAGAAATGCATAAATGCATCCCAAAACTAAAGGCAGTTTTATTGTAAATTAGAAAAGAATAAGACAAATGAGAAACACTTTTATTATCATCAGGAAGCATATTATCATCACCACAATTTACACTTGACTTACAGGTTCTAGCCAATACAATTGGGAAAAAAAAAGAAGAAAAACTTTAAAAATCAAAATGTATTCTGTAATAAAGACCCACCATAAACAGATATAAAATGTGAATGATAACTTAAGGAGAAACAAATTGCAACTTTATTTTACAGAAAAAAATCCACTTCCTTAAAATATAAAGATAATTTATAAAATAATAATAGGTGCAAGAATAATCTAACAGAACAATAGAAAATAGTAAGCAGGTCACAGTAAAGGAAAGAAATAACTTTTAAATACATTAAAATTTTCAATGCCCCTGATACCAAAAAAACTACAAAAATAAAACTAAAATGAAATACCATGTCTTCCCCATAACATTTTGTCAAAAATCAGGGGGTTTGATATCACACAGTTTATTATAATGTAGGAGAGCAAGCACTATCTTATTTTTGATAGGAGTGAACATACGTACAACCTCTATGTATAGAAGTTTAATCAATATATTAACATTTGGGATACGATTTAACCTAACAATTCCAATTTGAATAATTTTCTTATAGCTGTATTGCATATATATGAATTTATGTTTGCACACAAATTTTCCCTATAGCGTATGGTTTATAATGGCAAAATGATGAAAATGTTATGTTCGCCAATGATAGCAGACTGGTTAAATGAACTATAGTACATATTTACAGTAGAATTCTATATAGTCCTATAAAAGACATAGCCCTATATATGTAGACACGGAAAGTTATCTAAGTTTTATTTTTAGGGGAAAAGATCAAAGGGCAAAATATTTATATTTTGGGGGCCATGGAAGAGGTATGTGTGTAGGGGGAGAGAGAGAGGGGGAGAGAGAGAGAGAGAGAGAGAGAGAGAAGGAAAATCTAAACCTGCATGTGTATGTTTTAAGTTCTTATTGTCTCTGAGGACAGGAAACTTCCTGTTCAAAAGTCTTGGCTTATTTTGAATTTTTGTCACATGATTTTTTTACATTATTAATAATTTTAAAATGCTTTCGAATATAGTATGCTTGTATAGGAACATGAGGGAATTCGCTTAGAAAAATAATGGGCCTAGAAGCACAAGTACAGTAGTTTTCTAAGCCTGAATTTGGGGAAGTCATTTCAGACACATGAATAAATAAGCAGAGAAACCTTCAACCTCTGATTTTTCTCTACCATGGTATCCTTAGAGTAGCAGCACATCCAGTCGGTGCTGGTGTGTGGAGGCAGTGGAACCCAGCTTAGCACATTGGTCAGGAGCTCCCTGCAGTCAGCTTCCAATTGCCCGACAGTCCCAGGGCCACAAATGACAAGCTACGGAAATTGAGAAAGTTAGTAGCACCTTTATGCTTCATTTCCTGATTTAAAAAGTAGGAACATTTACAAATTCCTATTTCACAAAGATTTTGATGAGGGTTAAATGTGCTAAAACATAAGCCCTTAGGAAAAATACTACACACTATCTTGATCAGTTACCAAGAAGTTACCAAGATCCAAAAACATCTGCATCTTCTTTTATTTTTTTCTATTACTTTAAGCCTGAAGCCCTCAACCCCTGGCCATGGCCCAGTATAGGTCCGTGGCCTGTTAGGAACTGGGCTGTACATCACCTCCTGAGGGCTGCATTCTGTTCCCCGCCCCGCACACACACCCGGTCCTCGCCGGCCTCCCCACCATCCACCATCCGTGGAAAAATTGTCTTCCATGAAACTCAGGAACTGAGGCTGTATAGCAGGAGGTGAGCAACAGCCCCTCCACCCCAGCAGCTTCATCTGTATTTACGTATTTACAGCAACTCCCCATTACTGGCATCACTGCCTAAGCTCTGCCTCCCTCCACCTCCCACCCGCAATGTCTGCGGAAAACTTGTTTTCCATGAAACCCGTCCCTGGTGCCAAAAAGTTTGGGGGCCTCTCCTTTAAGACATTAGGGATTGAGAAGTCTGTGGTCTTTACATTTTGACAGTTCAAGGTTTAAATCTCAGATATTCAACATACTAGCTTTTGCCCTTAGGAAGTTTTTGTTGTTGTAGTTGCTTGTTTGTTTTGTTTCTTTTGAGCCTTAATTTCTTCATTGGTAAGAAGGTATTAATAAAGTATGCCACTTATCTAAAAATGTTGAAAAAGTGTATTGGCCAACAATAAATGTAAAGTAACTAGCATATGGTTGGTTACATGGCAATTCACAAAAGCAACTAATAGTATTATTAATGAACTCTCTCCTTTGTCTTAACATTCCTTTGGTACACAATTCTTCACTAAATTATGGGAATACTCTTTAAAGTTGTTTTTTTTTTCCCCCTCCTTTTTGGTGTTTTATCTTCCAGTATGTCCTAAATTACACCCACATCAATCTTTTAAAAATCTGCGAGCTTTCCTGTGTCTGAGTCACAACTGATCCATGCACTCTTCAACATGAATCATCAGTTTTAGTCTAGTGGTCTCATTGTCCCCTAAACACTTCATATGCATTCCAAAACCAAAGCTTTTTTTCTTGCTGCTTTCTCTGGTCCATAAATTTCTTCCTTTTTTTCAGTGACTACCTAAATCCTTCCCATTCCACTCAAGTGTGAAAAATTTAAAACTTCTAATTTGCTTTTTTATACCCCAAAAAGATATTAATATTTAGAGTGCTGAGATGATGTGCCTCTTCGTGAACCTCATTTTTCTTAATGTAAAAGAGATGAGATGCAAGAACATTAGGAAATGTGTATCTGTATGCTACAGAAAAAAATGGATTCTAGGTTCATAATTCTAGATTCTTGGTCTTACTCCCTATTTCCAGGTAATGCAAATTAATTTCCCTATTTATATTTTTATAAATAAATATGTCATATTTTTACCTCTCTCTTAAAAAAGAGGCAACATAATATAACAGTTAAAAAGATTTAACTCTGGAGCCAAACTTCCTGTTTAAATTTCATTGCCTACTTACATCTGAGTAATTCTGGGGAACTCAATTTTTCTTTCTCTGTTTCAGTTTTACCCTCCATAAAATGGGGATAATTATAAAACTATTTATTTCATAACATGATTTTGTTATTATATGAGTTAATCTAAAAAATTATAAAAATGTCTAATAGTAATTACTTTATACATTGAGTTATTTTTCATTGTGAAACTTCTCTGCTCCTTTTTACATTGGGTGTGGTATATACTAAACTTTGCTGATTTATATTCCCTTTGTTCATATAATCTGAAAACTCTTGTTGAGTGCTTAGAATGTTTCCAAGACCCAGCTACTTTTATCCAATCTACAGCAATTTTTAGCTTAGAGACTAAAGTTATTGTAAAATCAGCATCCAATTGGAGCCTAGGATGATGTTATTGAATTCCAGTATACTTATGTGTACAACCTCAAGAATATTTATTTAATATTTATGTCTCATTTATCTTGACTCTATGAGGATAATTATACCTAGTTGGGCATAATTTTTATAATTATTCAATTAGGTAACATATGAGAAAAATATTTTACCCAGTTCCCAACACTGTTGTTTCTTCCCTTTAGCTGTCTGCCACCAGAGTCCTATAACATATTGACACCCAATAGTATGAAAAAGAATACTCTTCAATATAATTGGATTAAAGAAAACTCTGCCCATTATTTCATGGGGTTCCAAATTTAAGGATTGCAAAACACACATGACATTTCCAGGACTAAAGGTCATCTACCTAACACTAGAAATAGTTGAAAAAGCCACCATGCAGATAATGTTAGTTGTTGCTACACGCTAATAAAGAGATTGACTGGTTATTCCCTCAACGACTATCAGAAATTTAAATGGAATATAGTTATAGTACCACCTGCAGAACTTATTTTTTCCCTGGTGAGTTGGCAGCTGGATGACAATAATTGTGATAAGAAGCAAGATAGGGGTGAAAGAAGTATGTGTTTGCCTAATACCAGCATAAATGAGTGCAAAATTAAAATATAAATTTAACACCACATTTGTGAGTTTGTTTACATAATGTCAATTAAACACAAGTTTTTAATTATACTTATCATATTCATTTGCATGGCAGCTAAGTAGTGAGAAGATGTTAAAAGGATTAGGAATTTAAGCAGAATGCTTGCAAAGGAAAATAACCTCTATAATCTTACCACATTGACATGCAATAATGAGTATAATTTAAAGTGTTATATATAGAGCTAAATATTAAACTGCATGAACCATTTCATATAAGTTATTTTAATATGTCAACTTTTAATCACTACTCAATTAATATATTCTATTGGAAAAAAGGAATGATTTTTCCTATACATGTTCAAAAGCACACATAGGCTATAATTATAATTAAATTATTATATTTCTGCTTTTCAATTTTTATCTATACCTATATATGCTACAGCTAGACTTAGAATTTTTAAATATTAAGGGCTATTGTAAATTTTAATTAGAAGTTATATGTATACAATACATTACAATTTTTAAAAAATGTTTCAAACAATTTTATGTTTTTGTTACTGTTTCATATTTCATTCTTTTATATTTTTCTTAGGAAACAAGGGATTAATGTTGTTTACCACTTTTTAAACCCATTATTAGAAAATTATAAACCAATTGAAGACAGTTGATAGATAAATAATCTTTTAGTAAATGACTGAAAAGATGAAGAGGTACAGAATTAATTAAAGCAGTATATACACAGGAATATGGTCCTAGAGAATTAATGATTTTCAGACCCCAAGCCTAAAATTATCTCTAATTTTTAGAGGGAAAAGGGGCCCATGACCCGGAGTTGGCTGGGAACAGATAATGGAGCAATTTAAAGTATGGCTGTTATAAGATAAGAACTTGATTTCAGTAGGTGTACATAATGGATGAAAAAAATTAATCATCTGGAAGATACAAAAAAGAGAAAATAATTTTCTTCCTAGGGTATCATATCTTATAGTGGAACCTTATCTTAGATACTTAAAGTTTTTGGACTCTGGTTTTATGCCTACGTACATATGACTGGAAAGAAAATTCTGGAACAAGAATACCAAATTAAAAGTAAGCAGAAATAAATGCATAATACAGGTAAGAGGAAATGAGAGAAATAGAAAACAAGAGAAAAGGAAGCCAAAAACTTCTGAAAATATCAATACAATTGATAAAATTCTAGCCAGATATATCATATAAAACAGGACAAAGATACATTATAATTGTTAGAAATGAAAAATATTATGTCACTATAGTTGACATACATTACAGGCTCAAAAGAAAATACTATGAACAACTTTAAATAATGAATTTGGCATCTTAAAAATAATGCACAAATTTTTTAATAGTCATGAACCACAAAAGCCCAATGAAGAAGAGATTTATAAAATGCATAACTCTATATCTAGTATAATAAAATTTATGTTAAAAATCTCAAGTGAAAATTCTAAACACAGATATTTTAACTGGTAAATTTTACAGTTTTTTAATTTCTATTTTTAATTATTGTGGACACATAGTTGTATATATTTATGGGGAATACATGATATTTTGAGAGAAGCATATGATGTATAATATTCATATTAGGGGAATTGAGGCATTCATCATCTCAAGCATTTATCATTTCTTTGTGTTAGGAATAGTCCCAGTCTACTCTTTTAATTACTTTAAAATATACAATGAGTTGTTTTTAACTATAATTACCCTATTGTGCTACTAAATACCAGATCTTATTTATCCTATCTAAGTGAATTTTAGTACCCATTAAGTATCCCTATTTTATGTTCTCTTCCTGCCACACTTCTCAGACTCTGGTAACTATCATTCTATTCTCTCTCTCCATGAGTCCATTTTTTTTTTTCCATTTCCCACATATGAGTGAAAACATGCAATATTTGTCTGTTGCTGCCTGTTTTCACTTACATAATTGCCTCCAGTTTCATCCACATTGCTGCAAATGACATACTTTAATTCTTTTTATGCTTTTTTATTGTATATATGCATAACTAACTTTATCCATTTATCTGTTGATAGGAACTTGGGTCGATTCCATATCTTGGCTTTTGTGAATAGCACTGTAATAAGCAAGGAGTGGAGATATCTCTTTGACATACTGGTGATATGTGACTATGTACATTTCTCAGAACTCATCTAACTATACAATTAAAATTGGTGAATTTTATTTTATATAGATTACACTTCAATATAATGATTTTAAAAGCATTAATGTTGAGAAATTCTTTGCTATGCTATATATCTACAACATTATGGCAACATATAATGTCTGAGTATATGTACATAAATAGAGATGCACGAGTAACCACAATATATAATACAATGGTATATTAAAATCTGTCTTTTGTTTTTTTATTCACCACTTTCAGGGAGCACCTCTTTAAGGTATTATTTTCTTCATTTTTTTTTTTTTCGTTTTTAATGCTATTATATGAGTCTTCATTACTTTTGCCCAGAAGTATCTCCTCAACCCTTTGCACACTTGAAAAAAATTTGGACCTTTTCTTCAAAAAAAATAAAAAACAGAATCTACCTTTAATATATTAATTTAACTGAAAATTATTGAGTGCCCACTATATTTGAGATAATGAGTTGGGCTCCTTAACATACATTTTATTTCCTAATCTTAATAATAACTCTCTGAGAAATACATCATTATTTCCAGTTCAGAGCAATGATAAAGTGAAGAGTTTAAAGAGGTTCAATGCCATCCCAGGGTTACCAGTTCATCGCCATACAAATTGTTTCATATTTTGTCTAATTCTGTAAAACAAGTTCTCTTTTTCAATATAAAATGGTTATGGGATTGTGATTAGTTAAGGGTTAATGTCCTAAGTAACAGGGTGCCATATGTAAGAGTGCTTTCCAATGACTAAAGAGAGCAGGCTATTTGGAGTGTTATGTGCAATGCTTGGCTTCCATCTAAAAGAGATTTTACCAAATGGTTCCTTAATTAACTTTTAAACAATAGAATATAGTTGCTATTGTTTAGCTGCCTAGTTGATACAATCAGAAATACTGACAGAGCATGTAAATAGGCAATCCTTATTTTTTAATATTAATCAGCTTTATAGCTGTAATCTAAAAAGGCCATATGGCACTGATGAGTAACAACAAAATCAGCTTTTTACATGCTTAAAAATATGGCTTCCAATAAAATGTTATTTTCGTAAAATAGTTGTGTGTATGTGTGTGTGTGTGTGTGTGTGTGTGCATTAATATATTATACACTGGAGACCACATGATCCTCTCAATAGATGCAGAAAAAGCATTTGACAAAATTCAACACCCTTTTATGATAAGAACACTTAACAAAATAAGCATAGATGGGGCTTACCTAAAAATGATACAAGCCATTTATGACAAACCCACAGCCAACATCATACTGAATGGGGAAAAATTTAAAGCATTCCCACTTAGAACTGGAACGAGGCAAGTTTGCCCACTATCTCCACTTCTATACAACATAGTGCTGGAAGTCCTTGCTATAGTAATTAGACAAGAGAGTGGAATTAAGGGCATCCAAATGGGGCAGAAGAGATCAAACTCTCACTCTTTGCTGATGATATGATATTATATCTAGAAAACCCCACGGATTCAACCAAGAGACTCCCGGAATTGATAAATGAATTCAGTAAAGTCTCAATACACACAAATCAGAGGGATTCATATATGCCAATAACAGTCAAACTGAGAATCAAATCAAAGACTCAATACCCTTCACAATAACAACAAAGAAAATAAAGTACCTAGGAATATATTTAACTAAGGAGGTAAAAGACTTCTACAGGGAGAACTATGAAACACTGAGGAAGGAAATAGCAGAGGAAGTAAACAGGTAGAAAACCATGCTATGCTCATTGGTCGGCAGAATCAACATTGTTAAAATGTCTATACTACCCAAAGTGATCTACAGATTCAAAGCAATCCTTATTAAAATACCAACATCATTTTTCACAGATATAGAAAAAATAATTTTACGCTTCATATGGAACCAGAGAAGACCCTATATAGCAAAAGCAATCCTAGGCAATAAAAACAAAATGGGAGGTATTAATTTACCAGACTTCAAACTCTTCTACAAGGCTATAGTAATGAAAACATCTTGGTACTGGCACAAGAACAGGGATATTGACCAGTGGAACAGAACTGAGAACCCAGATATAAAACCATCCTCATATAGCCATTTAATCTTTGACAAAGTAGACAAAAACATACACTGGGGGAAAGAATCCTTATTCAATAAATGGTGCTAGGAAAACTGGATAGCCACATGTAGAAAACTGAACCAGGATCCACACCTTTCGCCTCTCACAAAAATCAACTCACGGTGGGTAATAGACTTAAATCTAAGATGTGAAACAATTAGAATTCTAGAAGAAAATGTTGGAAAAACCCTTATAGACATTGGCCTAGGCAAAGAATTTATGAAGAACACCCCAAAGGCAATCACAGCAACAACAAAAATAAATAAATGGAACCTGATCAAATTAAAAAGCTTCTGTGCAGCCAAAGAAACTGTCACTAGAGTAAACAGACAATCTTTCTTCTTTTAAATTCTCTCTCTCTCTCTCTCTTTCTCTCTCTCTCTTGGCTAATTATAAAAGGAACAGAAGAGTTAGAAAACAGCAACACTTAAAACAACCGTTAATGGACCACTTCATATTAATTACTACTGTTAAATTTCTACAGACTTTACTTTTCAAATAATCATTTAAAAGGTAGCCATTAAGCACAGTGTCGGATACATTTCTTCCCCCCCAAAGAAAAAAAGCCCAGAAACCTAATATAATAAAAAGTGCAACAAATTTCATTTATACCATTTTTTTACCATAATATTATTTTTCTGTAAGAAAATATCATCAATCTGGAAGAATCCCGGGTCATTATTTAGTTCAACTTTCATTACATTAGAGTGAAAGCAATGGTCAGGGAACTTAAGGCATTTACTCAAGGTTACACAGTAAATGGGCCACTCTTTCACAGCAAGGCAGAGCTTTAAGAAGGACAGTTCCGTGCTCTCCTCCCTTTCTGCTGCCTCAGTAGTTTTATCCTGAAGGTCATGCTTAGGTTAATTTTATAAATTTTGTTATTTTGTTCCCATTAGGTTAATCTTGGGCCCGATAAATGAGTGGAAAATAAACAAAAACATGAAAAAAAAAAGCATATTTTAAGTTGTTATTAAATAGTGATTTTCTTCAATGCTGAATACTGATTATGTTATCCAACTGTACCATGTTGTTTTAAAAAGTGAAATATTCTGATCAGGTTAATAACACAAAGTTATAGGTATCAGGTTAGGTGTACATAAAATCTAATGAGAAAACAAAATTCATGGATCAATGACAAAATGACTATTCTCAAATAATACTTTAGACATAAATACACATGTAATTTAAAAATTCATCACTTGATTAGAAACTATAAAGGTAAAACATTCTATTTAATTATCTAGTAGCAAAAATAAAACAAACTGGAATTATTTTAAAAATGATGACAAAAATCTGTTTAAACAGCGATAACTTTAAAAATGCATATATTGCAACTTAAACTGTTTCATTAATCACCAATGGTACATGCAGATTAATGAAAACCTTGTCTAGCCTTATTAAAGTTGTGCCTAAATAATGAAAAATAAATTTAGAGGTAGTACTTATAAAATAGAGCCAGTTCTTGAAATTCAGGCTTTTGAAAAATTTCTCAGCTATTTTCTATTCTTTTCTAAGCAAGTCACAGTTCACTTGACTCTGCCTGGTTTGTTGCAATGGCCACAATATATTTAAGATGCAATCCTTTAATTCAGTTTTATTCTCACAAAAGTTTTCAGTCTTTTTAAATAATAGAGTCAAGTAAGACAATGTTTTCCCCCATATTTTATCTGTTCAGGGGAATTTGATCTACTTGTCAAACTGTTCATAGAATAGGAAAATACACAACAGATTAAAGTAGAGCTTATCACCTATGGCATTTATATAAAAGGTAAAATCTCCAATTGTATATCAGCTGCTAACAATGTCCATCAGAATCACATGTGGGAAAATGACAATCTCTAGCAAAGAACTGAGGCTACATTATGATGAAGAGTAGTGCCTGGTCACTCAGTTACACCCACTCTCATGCACCAGGGACAGTAGTAAATGATTCCCTGCTCCTCACCATGAATATTTCCAAAGAGGAATTGGAAACTCGCATTCCTCATTTGAAGTATTGACTCCTCCTTTGAATTATTGCTAGTGTCTGCATTAAACACTTTTTCTCTATTTAGACACAGATTATTTTTGACACATGTCCTTTCAGAAATTACTTTCCCAAAGGCTATGATTTTCTAACAGATAAAAACCAACCAAACAACCAACCAGTCAACTGAAACAAACAAACACAAAGCATTTCCAACCATTCAGTCATTATTAACTATATAGCCTTGGGCCAGAAAGTGATTCTAAAATGCTTTCATGAAAATTTCTCATCTAAAGCAGAGGTCAAGTATGAATTTATTCTCAAATTGTCTAGATATTTAGGGCTGAAATAATTAAGATTTTCTACATAATTAACAATATCTTTCACACAGATGACTGAATTGGTTTTTAGAATAAGTGACCTATGATATAATTACTTAGTCTTATTAATTATTATAATTATTTTATCATATTGACATAGTCTCTTAATGAAGATCAATCTCTTAAATTCAGAATCCTTTCACAAGAACATATATTTTCTTCATGAAGGGAGAATGGACATATAAAATTTTTAATATTACAATTTTCTTTAAAGGAATCAAAACCAGCACCAATCTCACATTTTGCTATAGTAATTAAATGACCTGAAACATATAAATTATCAGAGCAGAGTATTACACAGAGTGAACATTAATAAATGTTAATTCATTACTTCCTACCCATTAAATGTAATCTAGTAGTTACAGTCTAAAATCAGTGACAGGTACATGACCCAAGCTTGATTACCCACATATTCTCTCTGAAATTTGAAGTTTAAGATAACAACTCAAATCTGTTTTCTACATATAAAGAATCAAACCAGAGATAAGTTTTAGTAGGCAACTGTGTTTGTCCAGACAACAGACTGGGTATATTTCATTGCTGTTCTCAACCTTAGAGAAAGGAAAAAAAAAAAAAAAAAATCACATGTATAGGGTAAATCCAAAAGGGTCATGTCAGGAAACCTAAGTTTTAGAGTGTTAGCATCACTGCAGCTCACTTGTTTGGTAATGACCTCAAGTTCTTTAATCCCTAAATTGAGGTTTTACGACAAAATGTTCTTAAAGGTTTCTTTAGGTCCTATGATATTATGATTCACTCCCATAACAATTTAAAATAGTAATAAAGGATTCAAATCTCTTGAGAATATGCATTTGCTTTAAAATTGCAGTTACTATTTTTTTTCTGTCACGTGTACCACTGAGAGGTCCATTTGGCATGCTGTGATAGTTGAAGAGAAAATAAAAATGATGCCCAACAATTATTTGAATGTTAGAAGCTGCCATTATTAGACTAGATATAAGCACTATTGAACATTCCAACTGAGAATGGAGAGTTGGATCAAAATATAGTTTATAAAATTCTTATTGCTTCTAAAACTTCAAT
Source organism: Indri indri (assembly GCA_004363605.1). NCBI lineage: Eukaryota > Metazoa > Chordata > Mammalia > Primates > Indriidae > Indri > Indri indri. The sequence goes on along the minus strand of RJWJ010020327.1, from coordinate 7,299 downwards.
TCAAAATCGATATATATATATATATATATATTTATGTTTCACCACAAAGTAATATGTGGAATACATATACACACACATAAATTTAAACAATTCATTGTTTTATATTTGCTTACATTTTGCATTTGTTTTTAAGCACCTGAAATGGCAACTAAAATATCCTTCAGGTTCCTCTCGTAATTTTGTGTGTGTTGGAGAGAGATAGAGAGATAAAGATATAAAAAGGGAAGGGGAAGAGAGACTGGATTTGTAAATTAAAACCGAAAATATAATTTTTTTCATTTTTTAAAATTTTAATTGGTAGGTAAAGCTCTTAGTAAGAGTGTAAGAAAGGAGACTGGTGAAAATGCTGCATATTCAAGGGGTTTAAATAGTGCATGTTCTGAGAATTCAAGACAGGAGACCTGTTAAACTTTAGGTCAAACTATAATACTCACATCTTTTTGAATAGTCTAAAGCTGGTGGGCCAGAATTTTAGTCGGCTGTTTCAATATATTACCTTTGCTCTTGCTTTACTTATTAAATTTTAATTGACCATTTAATATTTTGTGTAGGTAAGCATTTGTGTGTTTTACTGATTATACTGACTTGATTTAATTACAGAATGAAAGTTAAACATTTCACATGCTAACTGAAAAAAATGTGCATTATGCATCATATATCAGATCAAAATATGTGCATTGAATATGTAAAACTCTGCTCAAATCACTAGAAACAATCAGTCTATTGGAAGCAAGAAGACTCCTGGAGTTTCCTGATTAGAGCATTTTGGTCTCTAAAAATAATCTGGAAAGCCTGGTATACATATTTAGTATCTTAAAATACTCAATAAATTGGGGAGTTTTTAGAGCATTAGTTTATTGAATGAACTTGTAACACAAGATAAACAGAGATGTTTCCTGTATGCAGACAGAATTCATATACAGATCTTAAAGTAAAGCTTTTATGACAATATGCTTTTAATTTTAGCATAAAATATGATTTAGATCACTTAAGCTTTGATTTGCATCAACGGTATCTAAGAATCTTATAAAAAATATAGATAACTGGCCTTCTGTCCCAAGTGAAAGAATCATAGCCTCTTTGTAAAAATTAAGATAATAGTAGAGTTGTCTCCTAATATTATTATAAAGAATATGTGGTAATTCAAATAAATAACCTGTCCTCTATTAAACACTCAATATGTTAGTTGTATTAGTTGTTCTGATTGTTATTAATTTTGGTGCACTCCAAAATTTGAGAAGCATGTATTTACCTATTTTCCATTATTTTTTAATAATAAAAGCAAAGAAAATAATATTTCAGAATTAATAATATTTTTAAATATATATTGCTTTTTTTTGTCTTTCTAAGTTAGTTCAGGTCATTGATAAATGATCCCAGTCAAACATGGAAAACCTCCATAATATGGTGCATTTGTTTTGCAGTTAGCATAGGTTGTTTCGAAAAACTTCATATATAGCATTTCTAAAAACCTCATATATAGACATAGACTTTAAAACTAGAGCATGGTTTATCTAGGTTTATATTATTAGCAACTCCTACAAAAGAGCGGAAAAAAAACGGAACATGAATTTCAAAGTTTGCTAAAATGTTATATTAAAAATCTCTCAGGGTTTGTATTTTTAATAATCAGTGCGAAGTTACTCATTATTTTCACTCTCATGGCAAGTTAGATTGTTTTATTTTATTTTTTTATTTTCCCATAAAATTTCTAGGACTTACAGTTGAAAATAGCTTTATGAAAATGATTTCTCTTGCTTTTCAAAAATACTCTTGATCTTGCATCGCTAAGTAGACATAAAATTCTTACATGCATAGTTCATTTTTCCCTTAAACTGACATTCCAATGACTGGCTGTGTTTGTGATAACTTAAAGTACTTAAGATATTGTCAGCAAACTATTCATTAATTACTCAATTAACAGAGCAAGAGGGTAATTTCATTTGAAGTCTAAATAGTAACAATGGGCTGTATTTTTTGTGTGTGCAGTTCTCTTTTAAAACAGAAACATTCTTCATCTCTTCTGCTTGAGAATTTTATCACATCTATCTATCTAGTTTCATTGTTATTGAAAAAAATCACTCTGAAATAGAAGAGTGTGAAATTTGGACTTACATAAGTCCTTAAATCATTAACATCGAGCTCCTGCTCCTGGCTATATAGTTATATTAAATAGTCATAATCAGTGAAGTTCAACCACAAACCCTCCCATGGTGTTCAATAGAAACTGCTTTTTCTTATCCTTTCATTATGCTTTTATCAAATCAACTACTTTATACTTCATTTAACCATATCACAAAACTGAGAATTATGCATTACAGGAGAAATTAAAACATAGAAATTGTATGGAGCTACCAAATTTCACAAGACTGAGATGTCGCTAGGATCTTCCCTGATGTTAACTGATTCTAAAGCCCTTAATGTTTCTATTTAATTGAATTACTGACTCTTACAAGTTCTCATATAGGTTTTGGTACAGTAATCTGACTCCAATTTTATTCAGAGGTAGCCGATACACAATACATGAATGTAAATGAAAGTAAAGCCTTTTCCACATCTTTTATACACAAAATTCTACCTTTCTCCCACTATCTGCTTTTGCACGGGATCTGCAAAACCTCAAATACTAAGCAAACAGCCAAAGTTTTCCTATTCATATTCCCCCTTTATACTTCTTTCAGTGCTCCTCGTCTCAGTCTTGTCCTCGCTTGTGACATATTTGTTTTGGAAGTTTCTCCCAGACGGCGCCTCATTGATTCCTTCCCTCACACCCTGCCATTCACGATGAACACACCAATATCAATTAGTATAGAAGTGCTTGTTATTTGTTGACCTTTAGAAAGGCCATGTCCTACCATTTATTTGTTTCTACCATGTACTTGAAAAATATTGTTTTCCTGATGAAGCATCATGGGTCGATTCTGATTTGATATCTCAGAATTTTTCCTCTCAATTTTGTAATTCAATAGACTTTTGACAATTCTAATTGATCGAATTCGTGCAAATGCTTCTTGACTTAAGAAGAGATATTTCTATATTGGTTTCTAATTTTATACTGAAATACAGTCATGCTTGGGAATCACTCTGAAAATCATTACATCTGCCCAATTTTTACTCACCGACAGTTTGCACTGTACCCTCCCTGTCCCCTATCATCACAGTACACTCGCTCCTGTTTTCTATATAGGCTGCTATTCACTATCTTTACAAAACTAAAGATTTGAATAAGTAAATTGATGTATAATCAAATTTAGTAGAAGGGGACACTAATCATAGAATAGAAAAACTCTCCTAGACATCGACCTAGGAAAGAATTTATGACTAAGACCTCACATGTAAATACAACAACAACAAAAATAAATGGGCCTCGATTCAATTAAAAAAACTTCTTCACAGCAAAGGAAATAATCAACAGCATGAACAGATAACCTACAGAGTAAGAGAAAATGTTCGCAAAATATACATCTGATAAAGGGCTGATATTCAGGATCTACAAAGAACCCAAACAAATCAGCAAGAAAGATACAAACAACCCCATAAAGAGTGGGCAAGAGATATGAACAGAAGTTTTTCAAAATAAGATAGAAAAATGGCCAATAAACACATCAAGAAATGGTCAACACCTCTAATAATAAGGGAAATGCAATCTAAAACAACAATGAGATATCACTTTACCCCTGTCAGAATGGCCATTATTAAAAAGTCATAAAATCATAGATTCCTGCTTGGATGCAGAGAGAAACAAATGCTTATACACTGTCGATGGGACTGAAAACTAGGACAACCTCTATGGAAAACAGTATGGAGATTCCGCAAAGAAATAAATGTAGACTTACCATTTGACCCAGCAAACCCACTAATGGGTATCTGGCCAAAGGAAAAGAAGTCATTTTATGAAAAAGACACCTGCACTGAAATGATTATTACAGCACAATTCACAATTGCAAAGGTGTGGAATCAACCTAAGTGCCCATCGGTTCATGGGTGGATTAAGAAAATGTGATATATATTTATCACGGAGTACTACTCAGCCATAAAAAGGAATGAAATAATTAATGTCCTTTGCAGCAACTTGGATGGAACTGGAGACCATTATCCTAAGTGAAGTATCTCAGGAATGGAAAAACAAACACCACATGTACTCTCTAATATTACAATCAGCAGCTAATCAATGGGCGCACGCAGACATAAAGAGATGTGAATGTCATTAGAAATCAAGAAATGGGAGACAGGAGGGGTAAAAACTTAACTATGGGATACAGTGAACAATATTTGGGTGATAGGCACACTAAAAACCCTGACTTAAGCATTATAAAAGGTATCCATGTAACAAAAATATTTGGACCCCTTAATATTTTGAAATAAATAATAAATAAAAGAAAAAAATAAAGTATACAGGGGATATGTGTACTTTATATGCAAATACTACAACATTTTATATTAATGATTTGAGCATCTAAAGATTTTGGTATCCGTAGAGGGATCCCCCAGGGATACCAAGGGACAATTGTGCACAACATGTCTATTGTTATGAAGGGGTTCTAAGGCAATAGGCTTTCTCAAATCCTGTCTATTAATGATGAACTCTTACCCTACCCATTACCTATGCATCCAACCAGGATTCCCATTTGCTTAAAACTGGTGGATACATTGCTTATGGACAGCTTGCTGAAGACCTTGATATACTGATTACTAATGCTAAGACCTTTCCTCAAGGCAGAAAAGAGAAAACACACAAAGTTAGCTAATTACCTAAATTTTCTCCCTGATGATAAGCATAGGGTACACATGCCATCATGAGTTAGTAATATCTGCATTTGGCTTGAAATATCCTATCTATAGAAATCTGTAACTTAACTATTCAAAAAACCTACACCCTATTCTTCTACTCCAAGTACTGTCAACAACATAGCCCTCAGGTCTCATCCATTTTGCTTTACCCTCTTGATCCTAGGCATTCAGAATCAATAGTCTGCCTTCTGGGGAAAGTTTGACGTAATACAGACTTGGTCTTTTCCTAGGATCCATTAAATGATGAGATTAATTTATTTTTGTCTTTCCACTTCCACATCACTAGCAGCCAAATTTCCTAAGAAAGAAATGCCTTTATTTTATTCCCCTAAGCACTATGTGGTATGACATGACATTCCCTTTCAAATCCTGATCAGTTCTGCCTTACCCGTGATATGCATTCTTTCCACTCTGCAGTGAAACTTACCTTGATTCAAGTTTTGCAAAAGCTACTCCAAGCAGTCACTTTGGAAATGATTGTCTGACTTAAATTATTCTATGCAGGTCATAAAAGGCTGGATATCAATGCTATTTTCAATGTAGGACAAATTTCACAAAATTTTACACTGCTACCATGCTATTGTCATCATCTTAGTCATGCCTAGAATCCCCAGGGATTTTCTCTCCAAGCATGGCAATACAGTTCTAGTCTTCCATGTATGTATATTTTTACTTTCTCATCACTTACTGTCTACAGATTAATAGAATTTCAAAAGATTTTGATGAGCACTTATATTGCTACACATTCAAAGGAGACAATGTCAGGTGCACTGAACTTAACCAAATCAGAACCTATGTAACGATTGACTGCAGTCTTCTAGTAATTACACTATTCCATTCAAACCATGCCTTCTCTACTTTCTCCTTATAATACCAAACAAAACCACAAAAATAATAAGTGCAAAAACAGTCTAGTATCTAGCAATTTTAAATAACAAGAGAGAGACATATGACATGTCTCCTACATATTTTAAGTCTTAAATTATTTTTCAACTTTTTATATGCAACATACTTCTCCAAAGTTGATTATCATTAAACACTTAACATATGTACTTGTATTCAGGTAGAATAAACTATTTGTAATAAACTAACACAATTCTCTAATGTTACCATTGGCATGACTAAATTTAAATAGGTTTCTTTTTGACTACAGACTTCTGACCTCTCTTTTCTTTTCTTTTCTTTTCTTTTCTGAGTATTTACTTTAGAAAACTTGTAATTGTAAATTCTTTCCCTGCTCCTTTGAAATATACACAAATGTTCTTCTAGGCAATTGCTAGATTTAAAACTCGGGAATGTCTTTTTCAAGTATCTGGGAGCCATCCTTTTGGAATGTAATCATCATCAGCAGTGTATGAATATTCCTATCTCTCTGCACCCAGGCCAACATTTATTGTTTTGGGACTTTTTGATAAAAGCCATTCTCACTGGAGTTAAGTGACATCTCATTGTGGTTTGCATTTGCATTTCCCTGATGATTAGCCAGGTCGAGCATTTTTTTCCTATGTTTGTTGGTCATTAGTTTGTCTTCTTTTGAAAAGTTTCTGTTCATGTTCTTTGCCCACTTTTTAATGGGATCATTTGATTTTTTCTTGCTGATTTTCCTGAGTTCCACATAGATTCTAGTTATCAGCCCTTTACCAAATCTGTAGCATGCAAATATTTTCTCCCATTCTGTAGATTGTCTGTTTGCTCTTGTGATAGTTTACTTGGCTGTGCGGAAGCTTTTTAATTTGATCAGGTCCCATGTATAGTATAACCTCTGTGGAAAGTAATATGGAGATACTTCAAAGAGCTAAAAGTAGAACTACCATTTGATCCAGCAATCCCATTACTGGGCATCTACCCAAAGGAAAAAAAGACATTCTATAAATAAGACATCTGCACTCAAATGTTTATAGCAGCACAATTCACAATTGCAAAGATGTGGAAACAACCCAAATGCCCATCAATACATAAGTGGATTAATAAAATGTGATATATGTATACCATGGAGTTCTACTCAGCCACAAAAAACAATGGTGACCTCTTGCATTAACCTGGATAGAGCTGGAGCCCATTCTACTAAGTGGAGTATCACAAGAATAGAAAAACAAGCATCAAATGTACTCACCATCAAATTGGCATAAACCGATCAACACTTATGTGCTCATATAGTAGTAACATTCATTGGGTGTCAGGCAGGTAAGAGGAGGGAGAAGGAGATGGGTATATTCACACCTAATGGGTGTGACATGCACTGTCCTGGGGATGGACACACTTGAAGCTCTGACTCTGGTGGGGCAAAGGCAATATATGTAACCTAAACATTTGTACCCCGGTAATATGTTGAAATAAAAAGTAAAAAATAAAAATAAAATAAAATAAAAGGTTGGTCTCCTATCTCCCAATCTCTATGGAAGGGAGCCAAAATTCTGTAAGTCCCAATAAGCCAACAGAGATCTCCTAATCACTTTGACCAATCTCCTACTAATGACCTTTAGCACTATTTTTTAATCTAACTTATCC
>RJWJ010020326.1:0-29197 GCA_004363605.1 Indri indri | reverse complement strand
GGAGCTACCAGTCTCAGGTAGCGTCCACATGACTGTCCCACATGACCGTCTGCCCTCTCCCCAGACGTCAATTGCAAGTCCAGGCATCTGATACTTCTGACTTGCCAGCCGTAAATTGGGCGTCCACACAATCCCCTCCTCAGGTTTGATCATTTGCTAGAATGGCTCCCAGAACTCAGGGAAACAGTTTACTTCAGTTCGCCCATCTCTTACAAAAGGAAACAACTCAGGAACAGCCAGATAGAAAAGGTGTGTAGAACAAGGTATGTGAAAAGGAGTGTGGTGCTTCCATGCCCTGTTTGGGGCCCTTCCCAGCACCTCCACATTCAGCAACCAGGAAACTCTCAAACGGACCTTCCAATAATAAAATTCTATGATATTGTGAATCCTTGGCAAATTTCCTAGAGACAACTGCACAGTGAAGAATATTTACTCTGTGCTGGGACCAAATTAGACTAAGTGAAAACAGATATTAAATGACTTGGGAGGAACCCTGTGTAACGTAAATGATTAAGTAAATTTTTATACTAATCATAATTATTACAGTGTAGGAAGGATCACATACCTAAAATGAAACTGAATTTGAAGAGGCAATGTTTGTAAATATTTTTAAAACAAAATTATTTGACAAGATTTCCACATCACCCAAGATGGAGAAACAAACAGCAAATTTACCCTACCACATAAAATAGTGAAACAACTGGACAAAACATATAAAAAGACAGTTTTCAAGATATTGAACAAGGAACAAACGACAGTTATCCCTGAGAGTCAGAAAACCAAAGAACTAAGCTGTATAATCATATCAGCTTATTTCCTAGAGAGAATCCCCATGCAGTGGCACAGGGAGAAACAGAAGATTCCAGAAGGTTCTCTCAGTTAATAAGACAGAGCTGGGAGAATAAGGAAATAATGAAGGCTAGACTTTACATAGCAGAGTACTGGAAAGGAGAGAGTTTAGGGGGGGGCGGTGGAGAGAGACATTGAGAGACCTGCAGACAATCCCCCAGAGTCTTCCGCTGTGTATTAATCAGCACATGTGTGAGAAGAGACTACCCAAGGAGAGGGAATAAAACACCCAAAATGATTAGAGCAAACAATCTCTTGTAGATCACACAGGGTCAGAGTACTTGCTGTCCTCACTAGCCAGAGTGGAAAACCTCATAAGTAACAAAGAACTGAATAGAGTAAGCAAAAATACTTTGCATCAGTAATGGAGGAAAATTAGCCCTATCTTAAGTGTGCTCTGCTCCATATTAAAAAGCATAAAATTATTATCAGAAAGGACTAAACTGTTTCAAAGAAAATTTACTGCATCATAGAACTGCAGCAAGAATATATACAGAAACAAAAAGTATTTACCACATATCACAGGCTAAAATTCACAATGTCTAGCATTAAATCAAGGATTATCTAGTTGTGAAAGCAGAAAAATACAATTCACAAGGAGAGGAAATATCAATGAATTGATACCAAGCCAGAAATGACAAAGATGATAGAACTAGTGTACAAGAACAGTAAAACGCTTATTAGAACCGTACTACATATATTCAGGAAGTTAGAAGAAAGATTGAGCATGTTAATTTGATATTGAGAAAATTAAAACCACAATGATATATTGCTACAAAACTTTCATAATGGCTAAAATGAAAAATAGTTATAACACTAAATTCTGCCAAGCCTGCAGAGGAACTGAATCATTCATGCATTGCTGGTGGAAATACAAGATAGTTTAGCCACTCTGGAAAATAGTTTGGCAAAAAATTGTACTCTTAGGATTTATCCCAGTGAAATGAAAACTTATGTTTATACAAAAATCTGTAACTGAATGGTCATAGTAGCTCTATTCTTAATAGCCAAAAGAGGAAGCAACCCAAATGGTTTTCAACAGGTGAATGATTACACTAATTATGTTATATACATGTCATAGAATATTATTCAGTAATGAAAAGAAATCAAGTGTTGATATTGTGAGGGTGAGGGGAAATTTACCCTTCACCCTAGAAGGTTCGCTGAAAGATAAACTCACGATAAAGCAGATCAATAAAAGAAAGAGACTTATTTACCGTATGCACATGGAGAATCACAGAATGGTCACCCAATAGCCCAGTAGGGTCCAGAAATTTATATACCTTCCTCTTAGAGGGGAGGGGGAGATTAGGAATACAGGTAATTCTGTATAGGAACAATAAATATTAATAGTTCTAGGGAATATGAATAAATACTTGGGAGAATGAATGGATGAGGGGAAACAGATTGACTTGTAAATGATTCTCTTTGGAAATTAAATTATCCTGAGAGACAGGTATGATATTTAAAATGATTTGGGCCAGGTCTGGTTACATTCTTGATCTTCTTTGCTGCATATATTGAGATAACAGAGAGGGGAAGGAAAGTCAATTGTTCTTTTTGATGGGTCTGATTTTTTTGTGAAGAAAGAGGAAAAACCCCTTCCAATGCCTGTTGATAGCTAAGGGTCTTAATTCAAACACTCTTTATATCAAAGAGTCATACTTTGAGATGAAATTTCCTGAGCTCCTTCACTACATACAGCAATTTGGTTGGACCTCCAAGAAATTACAGTAAGTAAAAAAAGACAGTCTCAGGTCCAGATGGTTTTAGTGGTGAATTCTTCCAAACTTTTGCAAAACAAATAATAAAATTTACACAAATTGTTCCAGAGAATGATAAATTTGTTCCCAACTTTTTTTTTTTATCAATTAAGAATAATATTAAAACCAAAAGCAAAACCTATGACTTTATAAGAATGGAATTTATTTAGGCTAATATCTCTTACTATGATATGCAAAAACCATAACCAAAAAACTAACAAAACAAATCAATGATATAGAAAAAGGGAAGCACATCATGACCAAGTTAGGTTTGTGCCAAGACTTATTGAACATACAAAATCAATCAAATAACCACATTTTCAGAAGAATGAAAAAAGTCATGGGATCATCTTAATAGAGATGCTATAATCCCAGCACTTTGGGAGGCTGAGGCAGGAAGACCACTTGAGGCTAGGAGGACAAAACTAGCCTGGGCAACATAGACCCAGACTCTACAAAAAATTTTAAAAGTTAGCTGGGTATGGTGGCACACACTTGTAGTCCCAGCTGCTTGGGAGGCCGAGGCAGGAGGATCTCTTGAAGCCCAGGAGTTTAAGGCTACAGTGAGCTATTATCACACCACTGCACTCCAGCCTGGGCAACAGAGTGAGACGCTGTCTAAAAAAATAAAATAAAATGAAATATTCTTTGTATCTCTATATAATAGAAAAAATTGGAATATAGAATATGAAAGTTTTGCCATATCTGATAGCACCAAAAAATCAAATACCTAGGAGTTAATATTTTTTAAAAGTGCAAGACCCCTACCCTAAAAAATAACATATTGCTATAAGAAAGAGCAAAAAAATGAAATAAATAGAGACATATACCATGTTTGTGGATTAGAAACTCAATAATGGGATGTCCATTCTCCCCCAGTAATTGAATTGGAAACCCCAATCAAAATCCCAGTGCATTTTTTTAATTATCAAACTGATTCTAAAATGTTATGGAAATACAAAAGACCTAGAATAGAAAAGGCAAACGAAGAAAAAAACTGGAGAAGTATATCTCTTGATTTTAAAACTTATAGTTAATAATCCAGCTGCAGTTACAAATTATAGTGATTAAGTATGATATTGGCAGAAAGATAGACAAATAGATCAACGGAACAGGGTATGAGCCCAGAAATAAGCCCACATGTAATAGTCACCTGATTTAATGACAAGTCTCCACTACAATTCAGTGGGGGAAAAACGGTCTTTTTGATAAATGGTACTGTGTCAATTGGATATCCATGTTGATGCTCTTTATCCACCACACTATAATAAAAAAATTAATGTAAGATGGACCATACATCTAAAGTGAATGACAAAATAACCAAATTTCTTAAAGAAAACTTAGAAGAATATCTTAATGACCTGAGAATAAATAAAGAATTTTTAAACAGAACACCAAAAGCACTAACCCTAAAATAAGATTAAAAATTACACTTCATTAAAATTATATACTTCTCATCATCAAAAGACATCATTTTGAGAATAAAAAGGCAAACTACAGGGAGAAACTATTCGTAATACATACATCCAAAAAGGACTTGTATCTAAAATATTAATAATTAACTTCCACAAATCTGTAAAAACTTATACTACCCAACTTAAAATTGGACAAAATATCTGAACATGCACTTCATAAAGAAGATATGCAAATTATCAAGAACCTAATGAGAAAGTATTCAACATCGTTAACAGGAAAAAGCAAACTAAAACCACATGAGATATCACGACATAGCCCCTGAGCAAGGCTTAAATTAAAAAGTCTGCCTGGTGGAGTTGTAAATTGACACAAACACTTGGAATATGGTTTGCCAGTGTCTACTACAGCTAAGCATACACCTACTCTATGACCCAGAATTTACTCTCCTCGGTATATACCCAGAAAAATGAGTGCTTACGTTCACAAAAGAATCAAGCAAGAATATTCACAGCAGTGCTATTCATCAATACCCCAAACCTGGTACACCCAAATAGCCTCAATATTAGAATCAATAAACCACAGTGCCATTGCACAATGGAATAATATATAATAATCCACAGAAATAAAAAATAATGCATTAATTATATATTCTTGAAGATGGAAAAATCTCAAAAACATTATTTTAAGTGAAAGTAGCCAGATAAGAAAGGGTATATAATTACTTTTATATGAGGGTCAACAACTGGCTTACGATGATGGAGATGAGAGTAGTATTAAACCCTGTGATGAGTTCTGAGTGGGACGAGACCTGAGAGAGCCATCTGCAATGCTAAAAATGTTCTGTAGCTTGATCTGGCAGGTGGGGATATGTATACATATGTAAAATTGCATTAAGTTATGCATTTAAAATTTCTTCACTTTACTATTTATAAATTACACCTTAATTTTTTAAAAAAGACAATATAATGGCTGTTTCTGAAGCTCCATTGACCTTGGAAAGAACATAAGAACACGGTCCCTTGCTAAGTAAAGGGTAATGGGAGATGTGTTTTTAAAACACAGTTGCAAATTATTTGACATTGTTCCCATCCAAAGGTGAAGTCTAATTCCTTTGCCTTTGAATAAGATGCTATATGACTTCCAAAAACAAGTTAGAAAATGTGACACAGCTCCCACCTGGCATGGTATTCTCATTCTCTCTCTCTCTCTCTCTCTCTCTCTCTCTCTCTCTCTCTCTCTCTCTCTCTCTCTCCTCTCTTCCCCCCTCTCTTCCATCCCTCCTTCCCTCCCTGCCTCTCTCCTTCCCTATTATCTATTAGCATCCCACGGGAGACAGAATCGAGATCACATCAACAATGAGTTAGTGATAAGCTCTAGTTGTGTGTGCTATGAGCTTCAGTTTTAATTCACAGGGAACAAAAATTATTTTTCTTTTGCTGCATAACTAATTACAAACTTAGTGCCTTAAAACACCACCTAGTTCTTATCTTACAATATCTTCAGGTCAGAAGTCCAGGCACAGCATAGCTGGGTTCTTTGCTCATAGTCTGACATGGCTGAAGTCAAGGTGTCAAATAGGTTGCATTCCTATCTAGAGCTCAAAGTTTTCTTTCAAATGTGGTCAGGTTTTGGCAAAATTCAGTTCCTTGTAGTTTCAGGACTGAGGTTCCTGTTCCTTGATCACTATTAGCCTGAGTTTGCTTTCAGCATATGTGGCCCCTTAATAAGCAGTTTGGAAACCTATTCACTTTCTTCCCTGGGGCTAGCAGGGCACTCTTGACACTTCATTTTATTTTAAATTAGGTGAAACTCACCCAGGATAACACCACTTTCAATTAACTCAAAAATAACTGATTACTAACCTAATCATGAACATGAAATTCCATCATTTTCACAGATCCCACGCATGCTCAAGGGGAGGAACTTATACAGGGCATGTACACCAGGGGTGGGAATTTTAGGGGCTGTCTTGGAATTCTACCTACTACAGTTTCCTTTTCTCTGAATCCAGGGTCCGTCATTGTTAATGTAAACACTGATGTGCAGATGAAGACTGACAAGATGGTTTTTGTGCCTAACGCCTGTATCTGTTCGTTCACTTAGGAATTATTCTCTAGAAATTCAAAAAGATACTTGAGACAGATTATAACTATATTAGTATCATTAAAAATGAAAAGATAAAAGGCATGTAACAAGAGGAAGAAAGATGATATCAAGAAACTTCTGTGTTTGAACATAAAACGCAGCTCTATACTTCTTAGCTTCTAAATCAGAGATGGAAATAATATGAGCTCTTGTTCATGTATGTCTTACTTGCTAGAAAAGGAAACATTGTATTTCATAGAAAAGACAAGTTCTTTTCTACTTTTGAAATCTGAAAGACTTTCCTTTTTCTTTTTTTCCTGAAAGATTCTTTAGAAAAGGGACATTTGAATAATAATGTCCTCAATGGCAGTCTCTGCTGTACAAAAATTTAGATTTTTCAAATACAGCTTTCAACTCTTTATGAAAGCCTAGGGCATCCAGAATGGTAGTCCCATAAATGTTAATCTATTCCAGGCATTCAAGCACTTTGTGTAGGATAGCTCATTTAACCTTCACGATAACCATAAGAGGTAGGCATTATTATAATTATCCTTCCTGACAGAAAAGGAAACTGAATTGTAGAGAGGCTAGGCAGCTTGCTCCTGGTCTAATTGGATAAAGGAATGAATTTTGGAAAATAATGCTAATAGTTAATCAATCTCTTGGGCACTGTCAAATATTGGCTGCCTCCACCCAGCTTTTGACAGAAACTAAAAGTCGGTCAGTTCCTAATTGAGATCAACAGCAGTTCTCAAAGACTTGATAATCTCTGCGGTTGACTGATTGGAAATCCACGTGCTCCACAACCTAGAGGCAAGATGCAAGGCACTTGTATAAGCGAAGATGATGTTTCACAGGAAAAACTGGAAAGCTGAATGTATATTCTTACCTCTTTGGAAGGGAACCCCATTTCCATTTGGAGGTGAGGAGATGGGCAACCTGCCAAATGAGAGCAGGGTTGAAGGGAAAAGAGAATTTATGGACGTTCGTGTGCATTAAGGTGTGAATGAGGCATAGAAATAAACCTGGGCCTCTTTTCAGAGAAAGTGATTTGATAGAAAAGAAAGAAAAATAAAAAAGAAGACCTCTGAGTGGAAATGAAGTAAAAGCAACCAAAAAATCATAAAAGTTGTGGTGCTGTATTGTCTCACCGGATTAGGAGACAAACAGCCAGGTCTGGACTTGGTTACTAAGCTGTTAGGATCCTTGAACAAACCCATCCAACCAGCCCAAGCTTTGCTTTCCTCTTTGCTAAAATGGTGGTTTTATTAATTCCTGGCTGTCACTTCACAGAGTTTTATTGATATCATTCATTCATTCATAAAACCTGTGCCCGACACATTTTATGTGTCAGAAACTGTTCTAAGTAGTGGGCATGCAAAGATAAAACGCCCAATATTTACCCTTATAGCCTTAAATCGCTTTCAAAAGAAGGCAGGGATGGATAGGGAGAGGAGAGAAAAATGATATACACAGTCTCTATCCTCATGGTATTCACAGTCTTGGAGGGTAATAGGGGAGGTAATGAATGCCTAAAATAGGCCCATAAAATAAATTTGTGATGTGTTGAATGTGTATTTGAAAAGGGTGTCTTGAGGAGCTGACTCCTAACTTCAGTGCTGAAAGTGCACAGAAGTTGATGACGCACAGCAGATAAATAAGAGGCAGGATGGATGGACGGGTGAGGGAGTAGAGAGCAGGCTGGAAGGAGAACAGTGAAGAGCACGACTGTGGAATGAAGAAGCCCTGGATCCAGATGTATGGTGTATCATTTACTGCCTAAGTGATGACAAGGACCTGAATGATTATTATGAGGACTGTAGACAATTTATGGAAAATAGTGAAAGCTCAGCAAATGAGAGTTGGTGCAATGATGCTTGTTTCAGTTACTGAGAACATGTGCAAAGGTATGAGGTCATGACAAAGTATAGCATGGATTGGAGCAGTGGAACTAGAGGTGAGATTGCTAGGCTTCTGGGTAAGAAATAGTGAGGGCTTACCTTAAGTAGTAGCAAAAAGATTGGTGACATGGGAAAGGGCGTGAAAGGGTAAAGTCTCCAGGTCTTGGTGAGGGTGACATCTGCTTAGGCATGGCCTTCTAGTTGTATGTCGTGCTCTTCACAGAGGGGCAGAAATAAGGCAGAAGAAACGGCATTGTCTGGGAGGTGTGGGGGGCACAGGACAGGATCAGAGGAGAGAAATGAAGAGTTTGATTTTTTACCTGCTGAATTTGAGGTGTTTCTGGGACATCCAAAGGTGAGAGATGATTAGGAATGAGCTCTGAACTGGAGATTAAGTTTTGAGAGTCATCAACACACAAGTAGCAACGGAAGCCATAGGAGCGGACGAGATCACCGTGGGAGAGCACTTGGAGGTGAGAAGACGGCCAAGGACAGAACACTCAATAACACTAGCCAGTGGATGGGTTGAGGAAGAGACGCTTCCCAAGGAGGAAAAACAGTGCTCCTGGGAGCTGATGACTGGCATCTTCCACCTCCCCCTTTCGGATCCCTGTCTCCTGTCTTAGAGTCTCAGTCTTCTTGGGCTGTTCTATCACACCCCCGCTTCCAAGGGCATCATCTCATTTATCATCCCTCCCTCCTCACTCCCTTCTCCCCTTCAACACTGCCATTTCCTCCATGCAGAGATTTTTGCCAAGTGCTAAGTTAAATCACATGCAAACCCAAAGGAACACTAACAGTGTAATACAGGCACCCATGGTAAACAGGCTGGTAGCAATCTGTGCTTGGCAGACAATCCTTCCCAGGACACCTAAAATCACATCATTTGGTTCTCCCATGTGCATCTCCAGTCCTCGATAAAGGCATATGCAAAATCAGAGATGGTAAGAACAGAAGGTAGCAAATGGAATATAAAATATTGCTACAACCTCTATTCCACCCCCTCTTCCAGCAGGAGGAATGAAACTGCAGGGAAACTGAGGAGGTGGGAAGGCACTTTAGGGAAGAGGATGATTCTCCAGGCATAGGGAGCCTGGTATTCCATTGTTCCCACCTGGTATACCCAGATAGGCTGTTTTTCAGGCAAAGCAGTAAGACTTTTTTTTAAAAAATTATCTCCAGCAGGACCCACCAAACCATCTGTATGCGTGGGACACTCAAGATTCTCAGGTAGAAATACATTGATATAAAAAAAAATCTAAATATTCATAAATATAAGAATTTCAAAAGTAGACTCTAGGATGCATCTGGTGTTCTGGCTATTGAATCAGAAAATTAGTTCACTGTCTTATTCTGAAAATATATGTACAGAACCTAACCTCTAGAAGTCCCAGGAGACAACTTGCTGTCCTACTCAAATGGGGGCACATAATCTTTCTTGCAGCTCACTTTCATACTTCAAGATGATCTAGTATAATATAAGTGAGAAAGGATTGAATCTGCAACCAGCACTGTGCACATGTGACCTTAGGGCTATTTCATCTATGAGCCTCTGTTTTCTATAGCAGCTTTCAATCTGTTGGCCCTCCTTGTGAATATTATTGAGAACCACTGCCCAGGAGAGATAAGAAACCCTGCCCTTGGTTTGTGCAGCCTGAGTTGTGTAGGCTTTTCTTTCTCCAAGTCCTTCCCTGTGCAACTTAATATACACTCTAAGCCTCAGACTCTATATTAACAAGCTTCACTGGTGCTGGCAGGTACTAACACACTTGATAGATGGTAACTGTTATGTTTATGTATATCTGTAGCATAAATTCCACACATACATTTCTCTTTATTCCTAAACTCTTGTTTCAGAAAGATTTCATGCATTTTGAGCGTATAGGTTCTCAGTAATCTACATGGACTGAGTAGTCCATTACTTGACTTAGTTTCTGCTACCAGGTCTGATGTTTGAACTTGACCAAAACTTGCTGGTGGTTATTGCTTTCCCTGATCCTCACAGGAATCTCTGCTTCTACCCAGGGAGGCTGCCGCTCAAGCTGTCATGAGAATGGTCAGGTATCAGCCCTAGGAAAGGAGCAATTAAGACTATAGAGATATTGGCGCACATCTCACCCTGATTCTGCTGGTTCTGCAGATGAACAAGGTAGATTGCACATGCAGATGGCTGAGTACATATTTGGAAAGCTGAGGATGAGATGAGATTATCAACAACTCATTACCTTCCTAGAAGTTCTCCTTTCTTTCTTTCCTTTCTCCTCGCCTCCCTTCTTCCCTCCCTCCTTCCTCCTTTCGTTCCTTCCTCCCTCTCTCTCTCCCTCTTTTTTTCCCTCCCTCCCTTCCTTCCTTCAAGCAGTACTTACTGTGTGCTTAATATGTACAAGGCACTCACTATTCTTGGCATTGGGGATACAAGAATGAACACTACAAACCAGGGTCCTGGGCTCCAGGAGCTGACATTTTGGATTGTGCAGATAGACAGAAAACAAACAAATGTACTAGTACATGAGTTAATTTCAGATAGCAGTAGGTGTTATGAAAACAATAAAACAGGTAACATAGTAGAGAGTGACTAGAATAGATGGGGCGGGGAGGACAAACCTCTCTGAGGATTTGACATTTGCACTGAGACCGGAATAACAAGACAGACACTTGGATATTTGAGGGAATGAGCTTTGCAAAGGGAACAGCAAGTACAAAGGCTCTGAGGCGAAAACACATTTGGTGAGTTCAAAGAATCGAAAGGAGCCGTGCATGGCTGGCACGTATTGAAAGGAAGAGCAACAGGAGGTGAGGTCAGTGTGTCGGGAAGGAGCCAGATTCCAGTGCAGGGCACAGAGGCCAGAGGCTTTGATAAAAATCTGGATTTCATTCTGATGGGAAGCCATTGGAAGGTCTCCGAGGGAGGAGTGATGTAATCTGGTTTACATTTTTTAAGACAGCAAATGGGTGCAGAATAGAGTTGTATGAAAGAGTCTCATCTCTTCATAATCATTGCTATTATTGGATTTAAAAATAATTCAGTGAAACCTCTACCCTAATCACTTGGCTATTGCCAAGGCTCTTCTTCAGCTTCAAAGCACAAAGTTCGGTCCCCACATAGAGGTTTAAGAGAATGCGGAGTAGGCCCTAAAGACAATGTCTGTGAATGTGCACATTGCAGCACATTATTCTTTCTAAAGTTCTCCTATTTATCCCCATCTGTGTGTACACTCCCACAATACAGACAGTCTCACCCTATGCCTCACTGTGCCTCACCTTGGCTGAATGTTAGAATCACCCAGGGAACCTTTCAATACCGACAGCCAGGCTGCACCACTGATCTATTAAATCAGGATCTCGGGATGGGTCCCAGGCTTCTGTGTTTCTTAAAGCTTCCCCATGTGATTCCCATGGGCAGCCAGAGCAACCACTGCCTCACAAAACGGACGTTTCAGAACTTCAGTTGGTGATGACAAGTGGCATGGGACCACAGGACATGTGTGTTTCCGCTGCTGTGTCCCTGGAGGGTCCTGAGAAAAGGCAGTGATGAGCTCTCGACTGGCGGGCACATTCTGAAGCCTGAGCAACCACAAGCGCACGCAGGGCCACTCTGCAGTCTGCAGCACGTTGCTCTGCAGAATTGCAAATGAAAATAGGGGACATAGTGCCCCTTTAGAAGGAACTTTGGAGACCTTGAAAAACTCTATTTAAAAAAAAAAAAATTGAAACAAAAGGATGATTTCATCCAAATAGGATTCCTGTGCATCTAGCACCATAAAGATAGATGCCACCCCTGCTCTGAAGTGCCTGACATCCTACAGAGCTCAAAATGTAAAAGCTAACACATCTTGTCAAGCTCTAAAATAAGAGAGGCAGCTTTCCCACTTTCCTATTTAGTTTCTCTACATTTGTTATGCTTAGCTGCTAGGTTAAAACAAAAAAAAAAAAAGAAAAAGAAAAGAGAGAAGATAGTAAAATAAGCCCTAACAAAGTGAGGGATGGCATTTTAGTAAAGTGGCATAACCCAACTGACCAAGTTTTTATTATTTTGCATGGTAGTGGTTTGTTTGGGGTTACTTTTTCATAACAGGGAAACAGACCCAGAGCAGACCATAAAACATTTTTTATAGTCTTTTGCACACACTTTAGTACTCAGTAACATTCTTCCTTATATGACTTGTGCTTTTTTAGATGTATTAATATTGCCAAATCTGGTAAAGTTCAACAGCGCCTGTTCACAGGTATGCATTGCCTAGTGATCAAAGATTCCACGTTAAGCATCCCAGACAATACTTGTATTCTATTTTTATATTACTTATTTCCTCCCTTCCCCTAACTCACAACCCTTTACCTTTTTATCTCTGTGTGTGTGTGTGTGTGTGTGTATGTATGTGTGTGTGTGTATGTGTAACCCTCCAAAGGAAGCACAAGGCTCTATAGACTTGCCCTAGTAACTATGAAATCTCGGGGCAGGTTGTCAGCAGTCTTAGCGAATAAGGCCCTGTTCTTGAGGGTATGCCTACAAGCCAGGTTCCCTGTGTTAAGGCACAGACACCTGCAAGGAGGGGAATGGACCCTGTATCAACAGAAGCTTAGTGAGTCAGTATTCTAATCAATAATGCACCTGGGAGAAAAAAAAGGTCATTGAAGTCAAGGGTGAATTCCACACACGGTCTTTGAATGTTGATCTAGATCCCCCAATAAGAGTTAACTGTAACCTTAAGAAGAGCAAGGCAACCTTCAGAGGTCAAAAAACTTATGGAATACTTAGCAGCCTGGGAGTAGAATGTGAGAGGGACAAGCATCATTCTTTACCATAGAGAAGAGATTCTTTAAAGCTCTCAAGAGACAGCACTCTTAGTGACACAAGGGTAGTGCCCCCTGGAACTGTCTGCCATGGAAGCTCTCCCCAGGACCTCCTGAGAAGGAATGGGACCCTGAAGTTACCTCTTCCTGGTTATACACACATTTGTAGAAGACACATGAGCATCTATCATTGACAGTGAGTCTCGTTCAACCCAAAAACCTTGAATCCTGCTGAGGCTTGGAGCTTGGGCATCTGTAAGCCCAAGTTTTCCACTATCACTGTTGTCTAAGAAACAGGAATCATAGTCACTACTCTGACTGGAAGTTTAAAAAGGAGAGAATTCAAAGAATGTGCGGATTCAATGTCTCAAGGGTTACAATGTTCGAAAGAAGGACTCTCTACACTAGTTACTCCCCGGTCAGGCTGATATCAAAATCATCTGAGATGCTTCTTAAAAACAATACAGAGTTTCTGGATCTACTCTGTAAACATCAGAATCTCCCAAGGGGGAAGGGATGCCTGGATTCCTTGTTTATGAAAGGTTTCCCAGATGTCCTGCTGATATATGACTGGTTTGGATAGTTTTACATTTACCAAAAAATAATTTTTACATGACAGATTAGCAGACACTTGCCCCTGACTATTTTATAACTAATAAGAAAGACTTTAACAGTTTTCTCTTAGAAAGTCTTGGTATCATCTGCAGGAAAAACAATGACTAATAATTAACAATCTCTGATTTTGCTGTAAAACCAGCGCTCCTTGGTGAGGAAGGAGTAGAGTTGATGAGTTGCTTTCTTCCCAGTTGAATTTGCCATCAGACTCATAGCATGTCTGAGATCTAGATTAATAGAATAAAAATAATCTACAGACAGGTAATAAGAGAATAGGCTCTTTTAGCTACTTCTAAATGGTTTTTCTTTAAATCTTTTCTGTATAGGACAAAACTCCATTGCAATCTTTCAAGTTTGGCAAACTTCATGCAGGGAATCTCAACCTCTGTGAACCTCCCGGCAAGAGGAATCAGGGTTGAGGCTGAAGTGTAAGGATGAAGACTGATGGAGGATCTTCTACCAAGAGGGCCACACAAGTTGGAAATAATTTATTAAAAAGGAGGTGGGTTATGAGGGATTGGAAAAACTGGGACGACAGTATATAGGTTGGTGGTAAGAAAAAGCAGGAAATGAGACTAAAAGGTATGCCATGTAAAATGAAGTATGGTTTGGTAGAGAGACAGCATACTGGGTTGAAGCCTAGCTTGATGTCATGCCTCTCTCGTTAGAGAGCACCTTGTCCATAGCCCAGTTACAGCACCTCTATTAATAAAGTGGAGGTATGTGTCATGTCTCTCTTCCTCGACTAGATTGTGAACTTGAACACAGGAACCTTGTGTATTAGTCTTTGGATCCCCGAATCTTTAACAGATATATTCCTGGCACATAGTCAGTCAATAAATGTTGACTGAACGAGTGAAGCAGCTGTGGTAGTGGGGGCATTATCAGTGAAATGGTTTTGCAGATGTTCTCAGAGTTAATAAAATGTAAAAAATACCAAAAATGTGTCCCTAAGGATCTTGAGCAGTCCCTAGAATAAAATGTCTGGAATGTAGCCATAATGGTTTATTAAGCTGCATATTGTTGTGTTTTCTTTTTAAAGTAAAGCTGTCCTTTTCACTAAGCGTTTAAGAAACTGCACCAAAGCCTCTCCACTGCAGTCGTGTTTCCTATGTTTTGGCTCCGCTCGTAATCTCACTGCACTGCATTTACAAGGTGTGGGGCAAAAGGATGCACCCATGGGTGTCTGTGATGGGTTCTGTCAATAATTATTTCCCTTTTCGCATTACAGTTTGCATTTTAGAAGCCAAATGCTGTTCTACACTCTATCAGCCTCTTGCACTGCACTGGGACCGAAGTCTAGAACAAAGAGAAAGTAAAAATGGAAAAACATGTAAGACCAACATGGCATAACTAGGATAATAACTTTAGCTCACTTACCTGATGACACCTGGAAATTAAGGGGCAATCACTTACCCAGACAGATTAAAGGAATGGCGCAAAGAGTCAGGGACAGAGCATCCTGCGCCAGACGCCCTGTGTGTTCCACAACGCATCAGTTTTGCTTTCTCACAGGTGTTGTTAGTTACCAGTGTATCAGCCAGCTATTGTTGCAAAATCAACAACCACTAAATTTGAGTGACATACAACATTGAGGTGTTGATTTCACTCACATGTGGCTGATAGAGGCAGGGCTTGGCTGGGCAGCTCTGAGCTGCCGATTGGCCCCACATGTCTCATCCTCCTTGAACTAAGTGCCCTCCAGCGGAAGCTTCACTCATGGCGAAGTCAGAGGAAGAAGAAAGCCTGCATGATCAGGCAAGCCCTGATCACACGGCCAAGCCGAAACTCAAGGAGCGGTGCAGCGTATCTTTCCTCAGAAGTGGCAGATAAGGAAGTAAATATTTTGGAATGACAAATGTCCACAGGCAGAGGTCTAGTCTGATGCATTTCAAGGCAATGGAAATAGTTGTGCCAAAGAGGTCAAGGGTAGGTGATTTTTGTATTTCTAAGTCCCTGATCTCTTCACTCTGATGCATTGCTGTTAGCACAATGAGTTGATACTATCTTTCTGGGGTACATTTGCAACACATATCAGCAGTTTCTTACCTGTTGACTTCTAAGAATTTGTCTGAGATGTGTAGTATACAGAGTCATCCACCTCACTTCTATATTAGTGAAATACTAGAAACAATTAAGGTGATTGGTTGAATAAAGTGTGTCGCATCCAGATGACGGAATACTTGTGCTATATTTTGGTGATGTCATAGCAGAATATTTAATGACATGGAACAATATTGCTAGTATACTTGCTTAATGAACAAAAAAAGCATGTTACAAAATGGTAGGTATAATAAGAGTCAATTTCGTTTTTAAGTCATGTAGGTAAAGGGATTCATATCAAGATTCTGAAGGGATATACAATAAAATAAAAGTTATTTGTGGATGGAGATGGTTTCCCTCTGAAATCCGTCCTACTTGCTATGTCTGAATGTTGGTGTTCCCCTCAAAATTCACATGTTGGAACCTAATGTGATAGTATTAAAAGGTGGGGCCTTTAGGGATGGGATTAGTGTCCTTATAAAAGAAGTTGAAGGGAGCTGCCTTGTCCTTCTGCCATGCAGGGACACAGCAAAAAGGTGCCATCTTGGAAGCAGAAAGCAAGCTCTCACCAGACACTGAATCTGCTGTTGCCTTGACTTTAGACTTCTCCGCCTCCCAAACTGTGAACAATACATTTCTGTTGTTTATAAAATTACCCAGTCTAAGGCATTTCGTTATGGAAGCCCAAATGGACTAGACACTACCCTTCCTCCCTAGCTTTAGAGAAAGAAAAGATTATCTGGGGACTAATGCTTCCCTCTGTCTAGGATGGGCTGCACGATTTAGCTTTTTAACAATGTAAGTGATGAGTGGAAGAGATATTTGCCCATAAATTTTCGCACAACAGTTCTGTCCTCTCTTCCTGCTGACTGGAATGGTGCTGGCTAGAATAAACTTGGAAGCCACATTGAAGATGGAAAAACTACTACCCCACCTGAAATGCCTTCAGAACTCTTACATGAAAAGGAAATTAATTTTCGTAATCTTTAATTCATTCAATTTTGGGATGACTTTATTATAGTAGCTAGCATAAACTCTATCTAACACAATGAGTTTACTATAGCAGCTAGCATAAACTCTATCTAATACAATGGGCTTACTATAGCAGCTAGCATAAACTCTAACTAATACAGTGGGCTTATTAATGATTTTTTATTCTCTTCTCCATAATTTTCTACATTTTCCAAAATTTCATTTTGGGCTAAATAGCAATATATAATTAACACAAGAAATAGCAAATATTATTTTTTCAAACGTGAACATCTTACTCCAAGACTTCCTCAAAACAATGAATTACATATGCTTTGAACAGCTACCTTTTTTTGTTTTCCTCTTTCATCCGGATTAAATTTATGGGGCAGGAAAGCAACACTGATTTCTGTACACTGTCATTTCTGATAACTTCCCCACATTTTGAGATCCTTTTTTTTAACCAAGAAGGTTTGGAAGTAAAATGTAGAATTTGAGACACAGACCAAACCGGGTTTTAATTTCCTTCTAAGACTTGGATAAGCTGCCTAATCTGTTGAAATCGAGTCTTAATTTTTCTCATTTGCAAACCTTGCAAAATTATTGTGAGGATCAAATGAATGTATGAGGGAATAAAAACTATCCCAGGGTGTAGCACATAATTATGAATGCTTCTATGAGATGTAAGTTTCCTTTATTTCTTTATTCATAAAAATTTGATCCCTGAGACCAAACACTTAATATCAAGAAATGTGTGAAACAGAAAATTTTGTCTTCTTACTATTGCATTTTGACCTCTCATCCAAATATTTCACATTCTTCTGGACAGGAGAATTACAGCATTACATGACTAAATATGCCACTGAATTCCTCTTCCCTGTTCGCGTCCCCATTAGGCAGCTGGCCCGTTGAGTTAGGGAGAGAATATGCTGACAGGCTTTTCAAGGTTAGCACAATATCCCTCCGCCCCCTCTCTAGTTTATATTTTGCAAAATATAGCTGAGGCAGAGAATTGTGTCTCTCTAGGCAGAAATTAGAGCCTACTTTGTGTAAACATAATTAAAAAGTAAGGAGGAGGGGGAGATGCAAACAGAAAAAAGCCACGGTCTGCAAAAGCGCCCTATGGGAATTTCATTGCATATGTTTTCTGAAAAGACTAGAAATAACAGCATACATGCATAATCATGAAGCTCAAATTAAACTCAGTAACTCCTACAGCCACCTTTTCTTTATTCTGTACTTCTCCTCTTTCATTAAATTAGAATATTAAATCTACTTTAAATCTTATATTTTATATCCACAGGCAAAGTGCGCACACACACACACACACACACACACACACACAGATACATTAGGTGATGGGTCTTTAATGAAATATTTAGAAACTTGAGCTCTCTTGTCCCTGTTTTAGTCCTTCCCTTTTTCAGGATTTCAGGATATTTGGGGTCTTTCTTTCACTCTCCCTTAAACAGCTACATTATATTTTAACCGTTACTTGTATGAATGTAAGATTTTTGAGTAAACTCTCCAAGAATAGGTCTCACTGAAAAAACAAAATAAGGATTTGAAGAGCAGAAAGTTTTTATGTCTGTGTACTTGCTAGATTTATGTATGTGTACTTGCTGTACTTGCTGGTTTGAGACAATAATTCTGCATGGGATATTTTTTTCTCAGAGAGCATTTGCATTCTTGTGCCAGATATGACTGAAATTGCTATGGTGAATGTCTGTAACCATACCCTCTGTTTCATGGTTTATGATTCCATTTGATTCATGGTACTACTTTCAAAGCTGCAATTTCTCAGTGCAAATAGAGTATTCAGACCTGAAATATGGGAATAAGGTGCAAGGTCAGGCATTCGCCAAGGTTCAAGGCAAAGAACTATGGAAGACATTCATACAAAGGCACATCAATTATTCTTCCAAGGTGAGATGGCTGAAAGGGAAACCAGAGCACTGGCCAGTTATCAGATAGAGAAGCAGGCATGGGAGAGAGGCAACTCACATGCGTGTTGAAGATCCTTGAGGCCTCAGTAGGTTCTGACTAGCATTGTGAGGAGCAGCCCGCATGAACCTGTGAGAGAACTACAGGAGTTGTGTGAACTCTGCCATTTGCAGAGAAGTGCCAGCGAAGAATCAGGTGAAGAAGGCTCTTCCAGAAAGGCAGCAAAACCCTGCAAAATGAATGGAAATGATCATGACCAATATACCTGCCACTTATGGAGCACTTACTTCAGACTATGCGCTACACTAAATGTGATTCATGCTTTATCTCATTTAGGTACAGGAAGGAAGCCTGCTCATCAAAAAGAAAAAAGCACAGAGGACCAAAAATTGGAATTTGAGATCCTGGGAGAAATGGGACCAAAAGGGTCTCAGCCATAAATTAAAGAAAAGCACTTTTAGTAGCTAAGAGTAAAGCATTCGATAAAACAGATGCTTTTTCTTTGGGCCAATCCTTTCTTGAATAAATACATATGCAAAGTTGCGCACTTACTGTATCAGCACCGGGCTAAGCTGTGTACATGCCATTATCTCTTTTAGTCTTCACAGGAAGTCTGAAATGTATATATTTTGCAAAGAAATGGGAGTTTCAAGAATTTTAGTAACTTCTCCAAGATTATATATGCAGGAAATTACCACAGCCAGAATTTGAACCCAGAATAATTTTTTACTCGGGCTCTAACCTTTAACCACCACAATATACCATCTCTGGTCTTTTCTCTTCTGTTCTTTTTCCTTTTTCTTTTTTTTCTTTTTCTCTCTTCTCACCTGGATTCTCGCTGTTAGAAATAATTCTACTCTCACCATTATCAACAAATCTGACCATGTGCCTAATTATTACTGCTTAAAAAAAAAAAAACATGAAATAAAGATTCAATTATATTAACCAGGACAGAACTCCCTAAAATCTTCTGAAGCACAATTCGATGCTATCTAAACTTAGCATAAGCACACAACACTCTTCTACCAAACTTATTCATGCTTCAGATCAAATCAAACTCCCTTGATGCCAAATGCTTAATGCGACATCATATCACTCATCTCTATCTCATAATATCAGCTTTCATTGCTTTAGCACCTGCCATCCCCATTAATACCAAGGCAAATGACAACCATGGACCAATATGCATCTATATATAGTGTCTCTTCACTACCCTGGGGACACAGTTCTCAGACTCTTGAAGAATTTTTTGACAGTTCTAAGGAAAAATGAAGAAAACTTGTGCTGTATATCCATTTAAGACAGAATAAATTTGAAGCTAGAAAAATACAACTGTACAGAATTTTTTAATGCCATAGGGGTTAAATGTAGCATTTACCTTTACATTCTGGAGCCCCAAAAATATTTTCCTTTGAAAAATAGCACTGTGCCAACACACTCTCTAATTCTATTTTCTTTTTTAAAAAATTTAAATAGATTTATTTAGGAGACAGAGTGGATTTTGGTTACATAGCTGAATTGCATAGTGGAGAAGACTAGGCATTTAATATACCCATCCCATAAACAGTGTACATTGTACACCCTAGGTTTTTCATCCAGCACCACTGTTCCACCATATCCCTTCTGGGTCTTCAGTGTCCATTAAGGCCCTCTATATGATCACACATACCCATTGTTCAGCTCCCACTTATAAGTGAGAACATGTGGTATTTGGTGTCTTGTTCCTGGGTTACTTCACTTAGAACAGTGGCCTCGAGTTCCATCCAAGCTGCTGCAAAAGACGTTATTTCATTCTTTTTGATGGCTGAGTTGTATTCCATGGTGTATACTCGCCACATTTTCTTTATCCATTAATCTATTGGTGGGCACTTAGGTTGGTTCCATACCTTGGCTATTGTGAATTGTGCTGTGATAAACATATGGGTGCAGGTGTCTTTTTAATAAAATGACTTCTTTTCAAGTAGATACACATTAGTTGGACTGCTGCATCAGATGGTAGATTTACTTTTAGTCCTTTGAGAAATCTCCATACTGTTTCCAAAGAGGTTGTACTAATTTACATTCCTATCAACAGTGTCTTCCCTTTTCACTGCATCCGCACCAGCACCTATTGTTTTTTGATTTTTTGATGATGGCCATTCTGACAGGGGTAAGGTGGTATCTCACCATGGTTTTAATTTGCATTTCCCTGATGATTAGTGATGTTGAGAATTTTTTCATATGTTTGTTGGACAATTGCATATCTTTTTTTTGAAAAACTTCTGTTCATATTTTTTGCCCACTTTTTAATGGGATTGTTTATTTGTTTCTTGCTGATTTGATTGAGTTCTTTGTAGATTCTGGATATTGGCCCTTTATGAGATGTACAGTTTGCAAATATTTTCTCCCACCTTATAGGTTATCTGTTAATTCTGTTGATTATTTCCTTTGCTGTTCAGAAGCTTTTTAATGTAACTAAGTCCTATTTATTTATTTATTTATTCTTGTTGCTATATTTGTCTTCGGGGTCTTGGTCACAAATTCTTTGCCTAGGCCAATGTCCAGAAGAGTTTTTCCTATGTTTTCTTCTAGAATTTTTATGGTTTTATGCCTTACATTTAAGCCTTCTATCCATTTTGAATTAATTTTTATGTAGGGTGACAGAGAGATAGGGATCCTGTTTCATGTTTCATTCTTCTGCATATGGCTATCCAGTTTTTGCCACACTATTTATTGAATAGGGCTTCCTTTTTGTAGTGTATGTTCTTGTCTGCTTTATCAAAGATCAGCTGGTTGTAGGTAGATAGTTTTACTTCTGGGTCCTCTATTCTGTTCCATTGGCCTATGTCTCTACTCTTATTATACCAGCACCATGCTGTATCGTTACTATAGGGAGAGGACTGCTAGCCCTGTCCTCCCTCAGTGGAAGTGGTAACTTTAGTCATTGGGGAACACAAACACACTAGCTGTGGCTTTTTAGAGAAAAGGGAGTATACCCCAAGCTCCATGGAATCCTGGTTATGGTATGTGCTCTGTTAGAGGTAGGGTAGACACTCCCAAGTGCCTTGGCTTAATTGTCCTCTGTGGAACACTCACAGGTCCTAAGCAGAAAGAGCCTTTCAGCTGCAGCTGCCTTGGCAACAGTAGGTGTAGGAGGGGAGGTGGAGGGGAAGGCCCAAATGGTGGGTACCTATTTCCTTGGTCCCCTTTGTCCTAAGGGCCCCTCTGTTGTACTGCACACTTTTCTTAGCTGGAAGTGACCTGCCTTGAATGCCCAATCTCTGGGAGACCCGCTGGTTCCGTCAAGGCTGTTATGATCTGAGTGGGTACTGGGAAGCACTGTTTGTGGATCCAATAATGTTCAGATCCAGAGGCTGTGATTCCCAGACTGAGAAAGCTCCAAAAACACTGCTTGTCTACGATGGGAGGGAAATGAGCTTTCCCCTCCATGCAGAGCCTGGGCATGGTGAGCAGAGTGCTAATGGGGGTGTATCCCCTCCTTCAAGCCTACAACTGGTTGTTCTGCAGCCCATCCACACCAAAATCTTGTGCTTGGGAGCAGAGGTGGCTATGTTGGCAAGACTTGGCGATTGGAAGAGTGGAGGTCCCCATCTCCACATCCCTTCCCAGGCTGCTCAGCTTTAAACTCCCAAAATGGCACCTTAGGCCTGTGACTAGAGAGGGTAGGGCCCCTTCTAAGCAAACAGTATGGGAAAGATGATGGGAGGAGTGCTGTCTGCTTGCATCTCAGTCTCACTGCAGTCTGCAGCAGGGTAGTGGGAATCGTCCTACGTGTCATAAGACAGCTGGGACTCCCTTGGACCTCCTTAGCTGGGTGGGACTGTGTCAGCCCAAATTCAGCCCAAGGATGGGGTGCTGCCCAGCTTCAAACTCCCACAGTGGTGTCCTGGGCCTGTGGATGGAGAGGACAGGGCTCTCCTCAGACAGACTACACTGGCAGGACACTGTGGGGAGTGCAGTTTGCTTGAGACTCAGTCCATAGCAGCAGGCCACAGGATGGTGGACACTGTCCCAGATGCATGCTGGAAAGCCTGGTTTCCCTGCCCCTCTCGAGCCAGGCAGGGGCTGCAGCTGTGTCAAGTCCAAACTCAGCCCAAAGGCAGGGCACTGCCTGGTGTCGAACTCACAAAATGGTGCCTTGGACCTGTGACCAGAAAGGCTGGGTCCCCACTTAGGCAGGCAGCATGGGCAAGAAACTGTGGAAAATGCTGTCTGCCCACATCTCGGTCTCATCTGCAGCCCACAGCAAGGTGGCAGAGACCTTCCTAGGGGTGCGTGGGAGTTTCTGAGTTCCTCTATCCCTCCTCAGAGCTGCACAGTGGCTGCAGGTGCACCTACAGTTGCTCTGTACCTGGGCTCTCAGGATGGTGCCCAGCTCAAGCTACTCTAGACTCAGATGCCTGTGGGATTCCATGTGAGTTCCCTTTCGAGAACAATGTCTCTGCGAAATCTCCAAGCAGCCCCCTATGTTAGACCTGAGACTGTGGGTGAGGGGGACCTCTTGTAGCCAAGATCGTAAAAGCCTGCCTCAGAGAGTGGAGCCCTGGGGGCTTCTCTCTTACTTTTTCACCACTTCCAGGAGTTTCTCCCAGTTCTAAGCCAGCCCTCAGCCAGGCAAGTTACCCTGAAATTTCTCTTTATCCACTTTTGGTGCTTCCCATCGCTTCCCTGGTGAATCCCAGCACTCTTTCTTAGATGATCTGTTCAAAATGTGAGAATCTGCTTACTATTCTGGGTCCTCTCCATAGAGGAGGCACAGACTACCTGTGTCTAGTTGGCCATCTAGATCCTATCCTCTGTCTAGTTCTATTTTCTATATTTAAAAAATCAAATGTTTATTTGCTTAATAAGCATAATGTCTCTTTACATGTTCCTTTCAAATAAGGACAATGTTTTTTATCACAGCCTCAGGAGAAAAAGTTTTCCCAGCTGTGGTACTCATGAATTTTTCAATCACAAATAATTCAACCTATAGTGAGAACCAACTATTTTGGTACTCATCAAGGTTCTGGGATGCAAATCGGTAGGGGCAAGAATACAGATGATGAATAAGCTACAATGCCTGCTCTCAAGAATATCACAAAATAGCAGGAGAAATAGAGATATAAACAAACTTTATACCATAGTAGACAGGATATATTTGCATTATATGCAAACTATCGTGGGACACAGAGGAAGAAAAATGAATTCTCTCTGGAGAAATAGGTAATATCCAGCAGAGGCAGTGGCACAATATTTACTGACAATAATAATGTTGAGAGAAAGTTCCCCATGGGTCTCATGTTTCTTCACATTTTGTGAGTAAGGCACTGCCTTTCTGTTCCAGACTATCTTTTCAAGGATGTTTGTCTTGTATCTTCTGCCAACACCCATGAACAGTAACATGTCAGCTCTATGTCAGGTATTTAATAAAATCTCAGACCCTTCACCATTCCTTTACTACAGGCTAGATACTTACCTAAGTACTTCATGCTATTAACTCACCCTCAAAACAGTGCTATGATGTAGGTACTATTCCATAATTCCTGCATTATAAGTGAGGAAACTGAGGCACTGGGAGATTGCATAAGCAGCACAGACACAGTGTAGATCTGGGCAATCTGATCCAGAGTCTGCACACTTCACAACTTGACCTTGCCACCTGCATGGTTGAGAGCTCAAATTGCTTCCGGACGATGCAAAGATCCACTATTGATGGGGCTGAACGTAGTGTCATGTCTTGCATTTTGGCTCCTCATAAAAAGATTCTGTTAATATTGCAAACAACTATGAAAGAGTGCCTTGGGAAACGGTAGGAACTAGGGCCCAAAATGTTCACGTGGACATGGAGAGGGATGGGATCATCTATGTAGAGAGTGCAGGTGGAGAAGGGATGCTAATAAAGGAAACTGACAAAGTGTAGTCTACAGGTGTGAGGAACACAAGAACGTGATGCTAGAATAGCCAATTAGGAAAATGTTTCAAGGCAAAGTGGTTTATTAGTCTAGAAAAGTATCTTTTTACATTTGGCAACATAAAGGTTGCGGCGATATTCGCTTAAGTAGTTTTGGTGGAATGATAAAGACAGAAGCTAGATTAGAAAAGAGAAAGGGAAATTAGTTGTACAGATAACTTTTTCTAAAAGTTTGGATGGAGGCATGTTGACTAGAGGGAGATGAGGACATGGTAGGGTTTCATTTTATTTTTTAATTAAGATTGGAAATATCAGAACATATAGGAATGACCTCATGGAGACATAGAGATTGATTATGTTTGAAAGAAAAGATAATCAAAGTAGAAAAATTCTTGAAAAACTGAGAAGGATATGATAAAAAGGATAAAAGAGAGGAAATGACTAAAGAAGAGATTCACCCAGTATCTCTAGCTAGTTAATGACAGTAAAGGGATTAGAACTTAGGCCAATACTTTATTTTCCCCTCAACTACAGTTATTTTTGAATGCCATCTGGTGTTGATTTTTCATCCCAACATTCTACAACATTGAGGCAAAGAGAAAGAAGAAGTAATTGTTTAGTGACTGCTTCTAATTAGATTTCACTATTAAGACATAACCAGCTTTTCAAAGAATATTCTTTGAAATATAAATCTAATTAAAGAAAGAGATGTGATACATGTTAGGGATCACTATAGTTGAACAATGGCATTTTTATTCCTGTATTTGCATGGTTTAATGATCAAAGTGAACTTAGCCAAGCTTTACAGTATGCTCAGGCCTCTTTTGCCTGTTATAATATCCCAATACATGAATTCCTCTGGAAGCTGGAAACCTCGATTTTTCTGCATTATTTTCCCTAATGACCCGTTTCCATTTATGAGACCACAACGAGGATATGGAGAAGGTGAAATACAGTATCTCATATCATCCAAGACCATCATTAAAACATCAGCCATATTGGGGCGGGGGGTTGTTCTATTTTACTTATCAAGGACATTTTCATATAACAAACATTTATTGAGTATAAATTTTGTGCCACAAATTAAGCTGGGATATCTTCACTCTAGGTTGTGAAGTTGTGTTTGAATGAAAGTGCAAAAAACAAAAAATAAAATTAAAATAAAAACAAAAGATCTTACATAAGGGAGAATGAGCTCTGTTTACTTATTCTGACAGGTGTGATGGAGTTTTAATTACAAAAATACTTAACAGTACACAAATAAACTCATTGTGGTACATTATGTAAAATTAATGAAATAATTATAATGAAGTCTTTCACGGCAACAGCTGGCAGCTTAATCCTTGTAATCTTTGCAAAGAGAAAGACATCCTCAGAAGTGTGTGTGTGTGTGTGTGTGTGTGTGTGTGTGTGTATACATGTAATATTACAAAATTTTATTCTGGTATTTAAAATGGAGATCGTTGTCCATCATATTCATCTATACATACTCGTCTAGGTTTTCAGTTTTTACTGTATGTGTGTATGCATGCATGCATGTGTGTGTGTGGTTCTGTAGGTAGTGAGTATATTCTATTTATGTTTTTTCTCCTTAAGATAGGAATTTCTTGATGGCAAAAAATCTAGCTTTATTACTGATGTGTTCCTCTCATAGCCATCACTTGTAGAGTGTTCTGTATATACCACTCACACAAATGCAGCCACTGTTACTGCTGGAGTTGGAGACCTAGTCTGAGATGGGGATAATGGAAGAGATAGGAAGGTGGGGAAACAAACGGTGACATATAGATAAATCATCAGTTTACAAGAAAGCATTCACATTTTGAGCATTTTTTAGAGACTGTCAAAAAAAAAGAAAGAAAAAAAAAACCCTAACAAAATTAAACATGTTTTCCTGGATTTTTTTTTTCCCCTACAGGCTCCAGAAAAGTTTTTGGAAGGTAAAATAAATTCTGAAATATATTTTTCATACTAGTTATTCAATTAAATGACAGTCTTTACCCATTTGCTAAGTGTGACTTTTACGAGAAACATAAGGAATTGGAATAATTAATCCACAAGAACAACTATAACCCCAGCAAAGTTCCTAAAAGGAAGATATATTTTATACTATCTCATACCAATACAAAGCTTTATCCAGAGCTAAATAAAAATATGATAAGATGATGGTGATCCTAGAATTTGAATCAGACCTGAATTACATTACAAGTTTTAGAGGTTGATAGTTTTGATTCCTTACTGTCTGTATTTCTAGAATAGCATCTGTTCAACCACTGAAACCAGAATAATTGTATTGAGATAATCATCACCCAGAATAAAATCCTACATTTTTAATTGTCAAATATTGAAAGTGAGGGAAAAATTGAACATGATCAGCACCTTATCATACTATTTTAATAGAATCAGATCCAATTATGGCAGTTAGAAATATATTCTCCATTTCATGGAAGATGACCATGCATGCTCTCCATCACTGATTTCTACATGCTACTTTGTCTAGCAACGATTTTATTAATTCATTGACTCCAATGAGGAACAATAAACAGACACAAGTCATCTGGGTTGAAAATGAGCCTCACCCCATTACCTCAGAGACAATTTTTCTAATCTAGTAACTGAGCAGAGATGAAACATCAGGTTCTCCTTGGGTGTTGGCTTTACACCAGACCCAGTGGTTTTCCAAGTATTTTTAAATGTGAAGGAGAAATAAAGCAGATATAATTAAATATGTCTACGTGTCTGCACATTATTGGTCACACATTATTTATCAAAAGGCCCCTGGGAAATCTTGCCAGAATCCTGGACCTCCTGGAGTTATTTCTGATGCAATACTCAGATTTTATTCTTTCAACATGAAAAAAAAGGTAATTTTTGCTGTTAAGTTTAAGTCAATTTTTCAAAAGTTGCTAAAATGTCAGCAAATGAGTGTCTGTTCACAAATCTCTTTGACATGTTCTAATTGATTTGACACCTCATAACACATAAGCACTGCATTGGCATTCTGCAAGGAGGTCATTCATAAAATTGAAAAATGGAAAGTGTCTAGGCATTGATCATAACATAGCCCACAAGGAGCAATTTGAAGCAAGATCTTACTTCCCCTCACACAGGATAAGTGGATAACTTGAAGGCTGCTATTCGCTCACAATTATATCATAAATAAATATTCAAAGAACCTTAGCTTAAACAAAGATGCACGACATTTTGGCTTTGCCAGAGAGGGCAAGTAATTTTCCTCTTCTAGACAAATGCTAATCAACTGACACTTGGCAGACTCAAGTGTTATGTTGAAGAAGATTGTGAGGTCACATCTGGGCTCAGTAGGAAAAAATGCTTTGATGGAATAGTGCTATTTGCAATGAAGGGTTGTAAGTTTACGATCCCTGGGATAGACCCTTGTGGGAGATGACAATGGCATATGTTAAGCAACTGTGGGCAGTTTCCACGCCAGCTAAGCAAAACTAAAAGAGACACTATTGACAGTTTTCTTAATATCCAGTCAAGTGATCATTGATTATCAATATCAATATTGACTGTTAAACTAAATCCAAATTTACCTGGGGATATACAAACCTCCAAGTTTCTGCTTAAGCAAGTAATAAAAAAAGGAATATATCACCATAGTGTTTGTATTCTTTTGTCCCTGGGATTTATGTGATATTTGCTTAGTCCATCAGTTGTGTTTGGTCTAAAAGTTAAACAAATCTTGTCTTCAAAAATGTGCTATAAGGTCTACGAGGCAGGATTATATGTGGTGTGAATGTATATTCATATAAGAGAGAAGGAATAGCTAGACCAGCTCCAAATGGAGAAATCACTACATTTGTTTTTGTTTTTGTGCCCCAAGCAAGACAAAAAAAAAATCCTGAAATTTATGAAATTAATATTATTTCTTAAGTTTTCTATTTCTTGAGAAAAATCCGGAGATATGGACAGATCTGAGTGGCCGGCCTCAAGTTTGGTAATACTATTATTAATGAATGTAAATACATTTCTCTTTTTAAAAAATGTGTAATACTGGTTTCCATTGATATATGACTTATTTCTCATGACTCGGAACAATGTATCTGAATATTTTAGTTTCTACCATTCTTCCAGAGAGAATTATACCTTCTACTACAAGAGACTTGTTGGAAGATTCCAGGATGAGGCATTTTGCTACTCTTGTTCTGGGTAATGGGCTTCATTCTTTGTTAAATTGTGCACCCTCATTGATTCTCAAGTACAGCTTCTTCTGTATGCATGAGGTATTTATAAACTCATTAGATTACCAGATACTCCATCAAAAATATACACTGTATTTTTCTTAATAAATTGAAGTTTCCGATCTCCCCATATAGTATACAACATCAGGAACATTCAAGTATTGCCATATTTTTCCATCTTGCTTAGGAAACAGCTAGAAATAAATAGGACTGTTTAATGCTCAACATTACTAACCATCAGGTAAATATTAATACACATAAAAAGCACAATGAGTTATCATCTCATCCCAGTTAAGACAGCTATTGTTAAAAAGACAAAAAAGTAACATATGCTGGCAAGGATGTGGAGAAAAGGGAACTCTTATATGCACTGTTGGTGGGAATGTAAACTAGTACAGCTAATATGGAAAACAGCATGGTGGTCCCTCAAAAAACTACAAATAGAACTACAATATGATACAGCATCCCACTACCAGGAATTTATCCAAAGTAAAGGAAATCATTATATTGGAGAGACAACTGCACCCCCATGTTCCTTGCAGCACTATTCACAATAGCCAAGATTATGGAATCAACCTAGGTGTCTAACAAGAGATGAACAGATAAAGAAAATGTATATATACACTGTGGAATACTACTCAGCCATAAAAAGAGTGAAATCCTATCATTCACAGCAACATGGAAGGAAGTAGAGGACATCATGTAAAGTGAAATAAGTCAGGA
>RJWJ010020325.1:0-29220 GCA_004363605.1 Indri indri | reverse complement strand
CTTTCCCAATTATTTTATGGGACTAACATCTCAAAAATAAAATCTGAACAGGACATTATGAGAAAGGAAAATTACTGGGTCAGTCCCCCTCATAAACAGAAATATCCTAACAAAATATTAACCAAGTTCAGTGATAAATAAAAAGGACAATATATCATTATTAAGTTGAGATCCTTTCAAGAATTCAAGCTGACTTATTTGAAAATCAATCAATGTAATTTATGTTAATAAAATAAAAGAAAAAAGCATATGATCATCTCAATAGAGGCATAAAAACTACTTCATAAAATTCAATATCGATTCAATACATATTCTTAGCAAATCTAGGCTAGCCATGCATTGCTTAAAAGAGTTACATTCTGAGAAATGCACTAGGCGATTGTGTCAAGCAAACATCACAGAGTGTGCTTACACACACCTAGAGGGTACAGCCTCCTACACACCTAGGCTATATGGCATAGCCTATTGCTCCTAGGCTACAAGCCTGTACAGCATGTTATGGTACGGAATACTGTAGGCAATTGTAACAGAACAGTAAATGTTTGTGTATCTAAACATAGAAAAGGTACCATAAAAATACAGTTTAAAAGATAAAAATTGGTATACCTGTACAGGGCACTTACCATGAACGGAGCTTGCAGGAATAGAAGCTGCTTTGGGTGAGTCCATGATTGAGTGGTGAGTGTGAAGGCCTAGGACATTACTGTACACTACTGTAGACTTTATAAACTGTATGCTTTATAAACTGTACACTTAAGTGACACTAAATTCATTAAAATTTTTTTTCTTTCTTCAGTACTAAGTTAACTTTAGCTTACTGTAACATTTTTACTTATAAAGTTTTTAATTTTTTTAACTTTTTGACTCTTATTAATAACACTTAGCTGAAAACACAAACACATTTTACAGCAATACAAAAATATTTTCATTCTTTATATCCCTATTCTATTAGCTTTTTTGTATTTTTTTTGTATTTTTAAATGTTTTTTTTTCTTTCTAAACTTTTCTGTTAAGAACTAACACACACACACACACACACGTTAGCCTAGGCCCACACAGGGTCAGGATCATCAATACCACTGTCTTCCACCTCCACATCTTGTCCCACTGGAAGCTCTTCAGGGGCAAGAACAGGCATGGAGCTGTCATCTCCTGTGATAACAATGCCTTCTTCTGGTATCCCTCCTGAAGGACCTGCCTGAGGCTGTTTTACAGTTAACGTTTTTTTTGTTTTGTTTTTTTTTAGGAGTAGAAGGAATATATTCTAAAATAACAATAAACAGTATAGTAAATACATAAACCAGTAACATCGTCATTTATTATCATTACCAAGTATTATATACTGATGTAACTGTATACGCTAGACTTTTATATAATTGAGTGCAGTAGGTTTGTTTACACGAGCATCACCACGAATGTGAGTAATGCCTTGTGCTATGATGTTATAACAGCTATGATGTCACTAGGCAACAGGATTTTTTCAGCTCCATTACAATCTTATGGGATCACAGTTCATTGTTGACCAAAATGTCAGTATGCAGCACATGACTATAAGAGATGACAAAGCACCTACAAAATACCTACTGTAAGCATGACACTTAATGGTAAATTGCAGAAAGTATTCTCTGATTTCAGAAATGAGTGGGTATTCTTATTATCAGTACATCTGTTCAATATTGTACTGGAGGTCTTAGCCAGTACAGAAAAAGCAAAAAGAAAAAATAAAAACTATAGGAAGAAAACTTTTATTTGCAAATGACGAAATTGTGTACACACAAAATCTGAAAGAATCTATAGATAAACTATTAAAATTAAAAAGAGGATTTAGCAAAGTCTCTGGATACAAGATCATATGCAAAAAATATCAATTGTATTTCTATATACCAGCAACAAACGACTAGAAAAATTAAATTTTAGAAGTGATTCTATTCACAGTAGTATCAAATACCATGGAACTCTTTGGAATAAATATAAGAAAAAATGTGTAATATCTCTACCAGAAAACTATAAATTATTGAGAAAAAGTATAGAATACCTATGTAAATGAAGGTATATTCGTGTTCATGTATTGGCAAATGCAATGTTGTAAATTGTCATTCCCAAATGATTTACGGATTTAATTCAATTCCTGCATGCCTCTGTGTGCGTGTGTGTGTGTGTATGTGTGTGTGAAAATCAACCAGCTGATTCTAAAATTTATAAGGAAACGCAAGGGCCATAATGGCCAATGATCTCTTAGAAAGAACAAAATGGATACCACTAGGTATCAAGACTTATTATAAAGCGATAGTAAGTAATGCAGTGCATTATAGTGCAAGAAGAGACAAATATGCTAGTGGAATAGCATAGAGAGCTCAGAAACAAATGCACACACGTAAGGATTTTGGTTTATCTCGAAGATGGGACTACAGATAAATGGGGAAATGTTTTTGCCCAAGAAGTTATTCTGGATCTGGTAGAAATGGAAACTATGGAACTTGGCCTAAACCTGTAAACTAAATATGGAAGGAAAAACAGGGACTTCCAAAAGATAAGAAGGACAAAACAGAGACTTTGCGGGGAAGGAGAAGAGTTTTCGAAGAGGACACAAAAATCATTAACTATAAAGGAGAAGACTGACAAACTACACTACGCTAAAAAGTATTGAATTAATCTAATCATGAGAAAACATCGTAGAAGTCCAAACGGAGGTTCATTCTACAAAATACCTGACCAGTACTATTTAAAAATGTGAAGGTCATGAAAAACGTGGACTGAGATATTGCCACAGATTGAAGGAGACTAAGGGTAGGTGACACTAAATGCATCTTGGTATCCTGGATTGGGTCCTGGAGCAGAAAAGCGCATAGAGGAAAACTGGTTAAATCTGAATAAACTGTGTAGTTTACTTAATAGTGTCATACCGATGGTAATCTTTGACTTTGGTGTTAGGTATGTTTGGTAAGTGGTTATGCAGTATGTTAACACTAGGGGGAGCTGGGGAGAGGGTATATGGGAGCTCTTTTCTACTCTTCTGTAAATCTAAAATTAATTCAAAACAGAATTTTTTAAAATTATATTCGCCAAAAGATACCATTAAGAAAGTAAAAAGGCAAGCCATGAGTAGAAGAAGAAATTTACCCTACGTAAAATCAAAATGAGCTTGTATCTAGAAAACAGAAAGAGCCCCTACAAATCAATGAGAAAAAGGACACCATAATAAAAAAGGTGGGAAGAGACTTGAAGCATTATAAAAGAGGATAGCCAAATAGCCATAAATA
This sequence comes from Indri indri, assembly GCA_004363605.1. NCBI lineage: Eukaryota > Metazoa > Chordata > Mammalia > Primates > Indriidae > Indri > Indri indri. Next base: position 25,960 of record RJWJ010020325.1, on the reverse strand, counting down.
TATGAAAATGTGCTCAACCTCATTAATCATCAGGAAAAAACAAATTTAACCCCAAGTAAAAATCTACTGCAATCTTACCAGAAAGGCCAAATATTGACAACCATCTGGAGAAGGAGGAATTCTCATATGCTGCTGTCAGAAGTGTAAATTAACATAGCCACTTCGGAAAACTATTTGGCATTATCTACAAAATTTATATGCATATCCAATGACCCAGAAATTCCACCCATAGGAATATACAACAGAAATGTGTGCACATGTATATCAAAAGACACATACAAGAATATTCATAGCAGCGTCACTCATAAAAGCAAAAACTGCAACTCACCCAGATACAATAGTCACCTACAATACGATGGGTTAAAAAGAAGTGCTATATGCATACAATGGAAAGATTAAGAAAAATTGACCACTACTCACAGCAAGAAGAATTACTTCGACATACCCAATGTCACGCAAAAAAGCCTAGATACAAAACTATGTAAACGATGATTCTATTATGTAAAGTTCTAAGAAAAAAAAAAAAGACAAAACCAAACTACAGTGTTTAGTGATGTTTTGATGGTAAAATTATCAAGAAAAGCAAAGAAGTGATAACATAAAAGACAACTGCATCAGGGTTGGGGAGGGGTGACCCTCGGGGTCTTGCATGGTGCAACAGTGTTTTTTCACCCTGCATCTTGGTTTCACTGCTGTGCCCTTGGGGATAAATCATTGAGTTGTTTATTTTTATTGGGTACAATTTTCTGTATTACATTCCACAATTAAAGAGTTTCTAAAAGAGGAAATGGAGAAAAAAAGAAAACAAACATTCTTTAGAAGATGACTCACCAGCTCTCTAAAAATGGGGAGTCTAAGACCAATCTATACTTATTTCTTTATCTTAAATCTTGTTTTCCTCTTCCGGGAAAAGATGCATTTTAACAGTGCTTTCTCTTAGCAAGTATCTTTGGCAAGTTCAAGGTGCATGCTGACAGTTGTTTTTTGGTTAATGACAGTAGCAACTTATCAAACAGATGTAACTTAAACCCTCATGCTCCTACCTTCATATACATATTTATTTTTAAAACTCTCCTTTATAAAGATAGTATATTTGACTTTAACGGATATATTCAGTCATTAAATACTTTTTCATCACATGCTGCATTGTGTTTTCCGTTTAGAAGACAGATTTAAAACACTAGCCTTATCATTCTTAGGTTTGAAATTTAAATGTAAAATCTTACCAGAGTTGCGTCCATTGAAATAAAACGGTCTTGGAAATTAAACACTAATTTCCCCTCAAATGGCCATTTCTGTTCTTTTTTTTTTCTTTCTAATTACCACTGTAATGAAGTGGCCGGTATTATGGTAGGAAGCAATTTCAAAGGCAGCAATCCCTTATTATGAATCATAGACTTTATTTTCCACCCAAATGGGAGTCGGCCTTCGTTATAGAAAATGCCATGTGCAAATTCCATCTCTGCTGAGGCTAAAATAGTTTTAGAATAACAGATTATACTTTCAGCTCAAAGAAAGAGTAGGCTTTCAAGCATTCATTAACGCAAAACTGAAGAAGAAAACCATTATATTTCCACTACGGGATCATTTCTGATCATTGTAATCTGTTACTCTCAGAGGCAGACTCTCGGTATCTTAAAATACTGTTGTATTAATAAAGCCATCTGATAAGGACAACTTGTATCAAAATAGATATGGGGAAAGGCACTTAGAAAGCCATAAAGCACTATGAAAGTGTCATTTTTTGTTAAGCCATTGTTCTGACCATACCCTTCCCTCTCACAGGTCACTCGTCCGTTCTGCTTCTAACACAGGAAGTTGCCCTTTTTGTTTTCCGTCAAAGTGAAGCTGGACCAAAATATCCAGCTTTCATAGGTTCAAAGGAATTTCTCTTTTAACACTGATCATATCTCATGTAGACTTCCAGTTTTTTCTATGTCTCTTTAAAATCATTTTCTGTCAAATGACTATAATGTGCCACTGCTTCTTGCCTGCGAGTCGTGGCACAGTCACACCCAGAATCCTGCATGGGGGTTTAGCTGCCTCATTAAACTGATACTGTGATTGTTTACTCTAAAATAAATAGTGACAAGCATGCACCCCATTCTTTGATATCAGTACTATCAAATTTAAATGGGAGCAGCATCTAGAAATGAGTCGTTAGGGTTACCTATCTGAAAATGAGACATGCTGGGATCTGCAATTTGAACCACTGGGGTTTTTCTGATGGCAAACACAGAAGATGATTGCGCTGATCATTTCACTTGCCTACATTGTATATCAGATTATCTTATCTTGTCATATGCAGGAAATTGATAACCTTTTATCCTGATGTCAACGCTAGTGCTGGTTGCAATTTGGTAATGAACAAGAGAAATCAATTTCCCTCGTGGGCATTTCTGAGTCTATTTGGACCCTCATGTATACCCCAAGGGCCTGTCTTCCTCCTAGGGCTTTAGTTAAACAAAGATATATTTACTCTAGGTTAATGGGAGTAGAAAATGCAAACTAAGTCTTCGAAAAAGAAATACTCCTAACTAAAAAAATTCAATCTGTGAGCATTTCCTGACTACTCAAAATAACTCAAATTTCATGAAGACATTCTTTCTTCATTTTAAGAAGAACGGAAAAGGTCTGCCTAAAAAGGTGATAAAAACTTTGGCGCAAAATATAGTGTTGGGCAACATTGCAGAGACAGTGAAAAGATCAGTGGTTGCCAGAGGTTGGGTGGGTTAGGGAAGGAAGGGGAGGATGGCCGGGCAAAGCACAGGAGAGACTATTCTGGATGATATTATAAAGGTAGACACGGGTCATTATACATTTGTGAAAACCCACAGAATGTGTAACACCAAGAGTGAACCTTAATGTAAATGATGGACTACAGTTAATAACGTATCAATATCAGTATATTAATTGTCACAAATGTGCCACACTAGTAAAAGATGTTAAGAGGGGGTGGGGTGCATATACGGAACTCTGCTCAATTCTGTAAATCTGAAACTGCACTAAAAATATGAAGTCTATAATTATTTTTTTAAAAAGAAAAAGGGGATGAAGAAGCCTGCCACAGTAGGCCAGGAATGCCCTGTTCTCTTAGTGGAAATCTGGGAGTAAATTCATTGCCCCCAAGCTTGCCCCAGAATGGTATGAGTTACGCATCAAATTGAAAATCTCGCAAATACGAATAGACCTAAGACAATAACTTTTTTGACGTTTTACAATTTCTATATTCATCTGAACCATATCAGAATAATAAAATAGAAGAAAGATATTCCTTATTCATTTAGGTATTTTAGAAAGGTTAGATATTCTCATTTTTTACAATTTGCTTGCTTATTGTGAAAAACTGAGAGAGGTGAAGGTGAACATAAAAGAAAATCATTTTAAGTGTTAAATGATACACAAATCCATAATGACAAGGACGTTAAAAGCAAAGACCTAACAAGCCAGCACTAAGAGGTCGGGTGGAGTGAGCAGCATCGGCATGTAACTGCAGAGGACCAACGGCGGGGGATGTTCAGATAACTGCAGGTAGTTCAGCGCAGCTCAAACTCTGGTTTCGATTGGGTTTGGCTGCAGGAGGGAGCAGGGGGGCCTTGGAGTCCAGGTTTGACTCTTTGGGGGTAAGAAGCCACTGTAGGGCTTTCAGCTGGAAGTAACATGGTTCAGCAATGTGCCTCAGGAACGAGAGGGAGACAAGGCAAAGAGGGGACTCGTGAGGAGATGTATTAGAATAGTGCAGGTCAGACTTGATGAGGGCTCTGATGAAGGGGTGTCAACGAGGAGCAGACGCTGAGACATGTAACGGAGGCAGAACAAAAAGAATGGATGCATACTTAGATGTGAGGAGAGAGGGAAAGAACTTGAGAATGACTGTCAGGTACCATTTATGACACTGGGAATTAAAGGGGGGCTGTGGGGAGAGGCAGAGAGCAGGTGCAGGGAAGGTAGCGAAATTCAACTTAGGGCATGTTGAGATTGTGTTCTCTGCGGGTCATCCAGACAGAACTGTCCAATTAGAAGAAATAGAATCTATGGTTCTATAGGTCAGAATGGTCCATACCAGAGATGAAGTCATCAGTCTACAGAGGCTAGTGGAAATCACCTAGGAGACCCCATGTACACTGAGAAGGGAAGAGACCTAAGGACAGAACTCTGAGAAACACTGGCGTCCAATGGGCAAGCCGAGGGAGATGATCCCCCAAGGGGTCTACAAAGACCTGCAAGAGAGAGGTAGGAGGCTGATGTCATGGAAGGCAAGAAAAAAGCAATGTTATGTTCTGGTGAAGAATGTTACCAAGTATTTTCCTTCCTCATTTCCAGAGCATATTTAAAAAGTCATAAGAGAAAATGAAATCGTGCGCCATATATCTTCTAACTTTGAATATTGAAGATGCAGCTGACTTAAATCAATCTAATGATAATGGAGTGCCAAATAACAATTAATTTATAAACTGTTGTACTTAACTTCACAGCAGTAGAGTCTAAGAGAAGAAATCCTGCTGCCTCTCTTGGCGTGATTTACCGCACCATCTTGGCTTACACATTTGTGAACTACTAAGAGAAAAAGTAAAGCAATATAATGTGCACTAGCTTTGGAGTCAGAAGAACTGAGCTTAAAGATAATTCCTGCCACTTACCAGCTGTGGGCAAATCATTTAAGCCCTCTGAGGTCCAATAGGAGATGGCCATTTTTGGAAATTGAATATTTTGAGTATAATATTTTATACTCCAATTAGTATTCTGCAACTCTTTTGTACTCATTGCATACTTCCAAATACTAGAAAATTTGATGGAATTCTGGAGGTTAATGTTTTCTTTTAGCATAATATCTGCTTAGAGGCAGCACACAGGTATCCCTGAGATCATAGAAGTTCTCCCTTCTTTGTGAAGATTCTGGTGCAAATACACGAAGAAGCCAATTGGCCAAGAACCTCTTTTTTTTTTTTTTTTGAGACAGAGTCTCACTCTCACGGGCTAGAGTGCCATGACATCAGCCCAGCTCACAGCAACCTCAGACTCCTGGGTTCCAGTGATCCTCCTGCCTCGACCTCCCAAGTAGCTGGGACTACAGGCAGATGCCACCACACCCAGCTGATTTTTCTATTCTTAGTAGAGATGGGGTCTTGCTCTTGCTCAGGCTGGTCTCGAACTCCTGAGCTCAAAAGATCCGCCTGCTTCGGCCTCCCACAGTGCTAGGATTGCAGGCGTGAGCCACCACGCCCAGCCGAGAACCTCTTAACTATGCCCATTTTAAGTATAATAATTGGTGCGCAACTTAGCATTTTAATTAGATCCTAGATTTTTTTAAATTGAAATTTCTCCAAAAACATTATCTGTAGGTTTGTTGAATGTTTATTTCATCCCACGGGTTTTCTGATATTTAACAGAAACAACAGTCTTCCTCTCCCCTGTTGCACCCAGTCTGTTAATATCTCACTGCAGCTGGGAGGTGAGCTCTCCATCATATCCTAAGCCTTTGTAATAAATAATGGTAGATGTCTAAAGCTCATCCCAACAGCAAATAGAATGGTACAGAGCACTGTCCGCTTGGAATTTCCATGGCAGGAAACACTGGGAGACCGTTTGTTACCTTAGTCGTTTTGAAGGGAGAAAAAGACAATTTGGTTCTTAGAAATGATCAAACTGAAAGCAAGATGCATATTCCTTGACACGCTATATTGGAATTTTGCTTTTTATTGTGTTTTCCTTTTTAGGCAGGTTTATTGAGGCATAGACATAATTTAGTAAAATTCACTCTTTCATATACAATGCTATGGATTTTGACAAACACGTACAGCGGTGTACATACAGTCGCATCGCTGCAAAGGGATGAGTAGTGTGACATCCTCATCCTTCTGTAGTCACCCTCTCTATCCCGTCAGCTCCTGGAAGCCAATGATATGGTTTCTGCTTCTATAGTTTTGTCTTTTCCAGAATGTCATATAAAATGAAATTTAACAGTCTGTATAGTCTTCTGAGTGAGTCTGGCTTCTTTCACTTAGCAAAAAGCATTTGAAGTTCATCCATATTGTGGCATGTATCAGTAGTGTGTTTCTTTTCATTGCTAAGCAGTAGTTCATTGTGCGATTGTACCACAGTGTCTCATTTCACCTGTTAATGAACATTTGGGGTGTTTTCAATTTGGGTAATCATGAATAAAGCTACTATAAACATTTATACACAGGTTTTTTTCTTTTTTTATTTCAGCATATTATGGGGGTACAGATGTTTAGGTTATGTATGTTGCCCTTACCCACCCCCCAAGTCCGAGCTTCAAGTGTCCATCCCTCGGATGGTATGCATCACACTCTTTGTATACCATGGGTTTTTATTTGAACATGTTTAATTTCCCTTAAATACTTAGGAGTGGAATTTTTGTGGCATATGTCAAGTATATGTTTAACTTTAGCAGAAGTTTCCAAACTGTTTTCCTGAGTGGTATTGCCAATACTATGCTGTCTGATTACTGTAGCTTGAAATCAGGTAGCATGTCTCCTGCACTTTTCTTCTGCTTTTTCAAAATTGTTTAGGCTACACTAGTTCCTTTGTTTCCATGTACATCTTAGAATCAGCTTGTCAATTTCTTAAAAAAAAAAAAAGCACTGCTGAGATTTTAACTGACATTGAGTTGAAACCATAGAGCAATTTTGGAGAATTGACATCTTAACAATATTAAATTTTCCATGTAAATCTTCATTTATTTAGATCTTTGATTTCTCAGATCAATATTTTGTAGCTTCCAGCATATGTATCTCGCACATTTAGTTAGATCTATACTTAAGTATTTCATGGTTTGGTGCTATTGTAAATTATAATTTTTTAAATTTCAATTTCTAATTGTGTATTGCTGGTATATAGAAATACATTGATTGGAGTTTTATTTTTAATCGCGAGTTTCCTCCTGGACATTGTGTGTATTCTAGAACAGTAGTCCTCAGACATGGCTGATCTTCAAAATCACCTAGACGATTATAAATATTTAAATACATGGATTCTCAGACCTCATCTCCCATGGAGTCTTATTTCATAGTTCCTGGGATGGGTCTAGGAATTTATGTTTAAAAAGCTTTCCTGAATAATTCTGTCTTTAGTGAGGTTCGGCAATCACCGTTAAGCATTTATGCAAATAAATCATTTAATAAATACAGCAGATATGGGAAATAACATAATTCATTTCTTGTACTGACACTACTGACCTATACTCATTGAGCATTTTCACTTGGATTTCTGGTGATGGATTTTCAGTGTTATGTTCATTCTGAAACCTGAACCCTCCTTTTTAACCAACCGCACGTATTTGTTAGAAATTGTGTCAGATTACTAACTGGGTTAAAAGCTCATTAAAATCCAGTCTATGGCCATGCTTGGCCAGATTAGCATAATAGTGAGCAGACTATATATGATTACTTTGGGGAGGGGACAATAAGGAGACACTGGCTGAAAGAAAGTAATAAAAATTTGGTTACATTCTAAAGTGGTTCGCCAAGGTAAAACATGGTGATAAACAGATTTGTTAAGTGCAAGTGCTACAAAGTAATGTTTAACTTCATGGGTGGGGTGGAGAAGGAGAGAAAATTTATTGCCTGGTCATTGTGATATCTCTTAGAAGAATCCAAGAGCAATAATTGCAAATTGGCCTCCTAGGAGACTGAAAGGACAAAGAAAGCCATCAGGATCCTAGGCAGAGCCTGTGTTCCTGCTGTTCACATGACTACTTCTTGCTTCTCTCTTGTTTTTTTCCTGCAGAGCAGTTTTCTCTCAATCAAAAATGTCTTTAAATGAGACCCCACCTACCAAGTCTACATGGCCCCAGAAGTCACATAAATGTCCAACTAACCAAGAAACACTCAGGTCAGATTAGGAGACAGCTTTACTTGCATTAAGTGACCACCCTTAATAATATTGACTGATGGGGGCTATGGGAAATGGTCTTCTGTGAAAGGAACGAATCCTCTGAGAGAGAGAGAAAGGCATGCAATAGGATTAACACCACCCATATATGGGTGCCATATGTGGAATCTCCCCTCTAAAGTATGAGTGATGGCCATATAGTGATATGAAGTGTCTCCACCATGTAATTCTGTAATGGCAAAGTGATATGTCCTATGTAAGTGTACATATTTTGAATTGTCTAATAAACTGAAAACAGCATTTGCTAAATAAAACTCTAATGCTAGTAAAGAAAACATTTTATCCCAAACACATAAAGCTTAAATTTAGTCTACCCTTTTAAACACGAGCATTACAGAAACAGTATTGGGTAATTAGAACTAAACTACTTCTAAATAAACAAGCTAACTATATAATGGCACCATGGAAGTAAGGTCCTTTACTTGGATTTTATACTATGTTTTTCTCCTTCACTACTTCTCAGATCGTAGTGGTTTCCAGATTGTACTTCAGAGTTTAATAAAGTTGGACGTGAGACTTGGTGTTACAGAGCTACCTGCATCTCAGAGGGGAAGGAAGGTTTTCATGTGTTATTCTAGCAAGTGCTCTAGAAACATTGGAACCAGTGTGTACCTTCTCCAGAAATAATGCAAAGAAGACTGTTAAGAGTCGAATGGGGTTTCATCGTGATCTACACCTTGCTTTACAGAAGAGAAAATTGAGGGCTCTGGGAATTATGCAAACTGTCTCAGGTCTTACTCTTATTGGTAGGGCTAGTCTGGGGTTTCTGTTTCTCAGCTGAGCAGCCTCTCTGAAACCATGTTTTCCCACTTAAAAGATCTAGACACAGAAAAATAACAAAAGTGAGGACTTGAAAGCCAAGCCTGTTGTTCTCCCTGAAGAAACAAGTCTGAACAGGGTTTCCTTAGCTCCCACCCTCTGCTGATTTCATAGCGTTATTAAACCTCTCCTCCGCCATCTCTGGGAGACTCAGCCCAGAATTCATGTCCTCTGCTTTATTAGAATGCTATTTTAATCCCCAAAGAAATATTTCCATGTTGCTGTTAGTCTTGTAAATACATCTAGGATTTACAAATGATACCTGGTAGAAGGATTTATATGACTAAAAATATTTAGACATAAATATTAATACATGAATTTAGACATAAATATTAATACATGAGACAGCAGCAGAAGAAAGTGTCTTAGTAAGAGTTTTAACAACCTAAGTTTCAGTGTAGCTCTTCTCGAAGTTGATGCTGAAGAGTGTATGCACTGAATTATCCCCCCTACCAAAAAAAGTTCATACGTTGAAGCCCTAAACCCCAAAGTGACTAGAGGCGGAAGAGGTGATAAAGATGAGGTCATAAGGCTGGGGTCCCAATCTGATAGGATAGGGTTGGTGTCCTTATAAGAAGAGGAGGAGACACCAGAGAGCTCTGTCCCACTCCATGTGCACGTGGAGGAAAGGAAGATCCAAGGAGAAGGTGGTCCAGGAAAGGAGGGCTCGCCAGAAACCAACCCCGATACCTTGACCTTGGACTTCCATCCTCCAGAACTGTGAGAAACAAATACCTGTGGGCTTAGCTGCCCAGTCCATGGTATCCATTATGGCAGCCCCAGCAGACCCGTACAGTGAGCGAGACTGCACGGTGCACTGTGACATGGTAAACACGTTTTCTGGACTCCTGCGTGAGGTGCCTCTAAGGAAAGAGATCAGCATATCTCCAGAATTTATATATATATTTAAAAATTTATTTAAATTCTCCAATACCAGCACTTTTAAATATTGTTAGAGTGTAATAATATATTTGTATGTTCTTCTTTCTACCATGAAACTTTTGACAGGTTTTTCTAACAACCTAGAACAATTCAAACATGTTTACCTTTTATATTTATTTCCTTTGTACTATTTACTAACACTTTCCCATTTGATTGTCTTTCATATTATTTTTTCCACCAGTTTCTTCGGGGATTTCATCAAATACTGTGATTCCTCAACTTCTTTTTACTAAATTCTTAAGTACTATGTTTAAAAAAATGCTGTTCTCCCATTATATACATTTTAGGCTATATACCCTTGTAAGGCAGTTTAGATTAATTTTCATTTTATCTTTATTCTTAAGATTCCCGAAAATAAGTTTTTTGTCTGTTTCATAAGCCTGTTAAAGGAGTACTAATGTCTCACCTTCTAGCATATCCAGACCCCACTCCTGCGTTGTAAGAGGGTCCGTATTGACAATACTTGTTTACTTATTCCTGGAATATATAAAATCTGTAAATGACAGTATATACCATTTTCACCAAAAAATCCTGAAGTAATAAAGACAGTTGCCATTAATTACATCACCCGTCCCTAGGGCATTTGTATGGGAAAGGTTTAAGGGCCTTTTACAGGCTGGTGAACTGAATGGCAAGATCGTGTGAATTTATTTTCAGAATCATACTGTAGGACAATGAAATGTTCCCCTCCTACTGTTCCTTGTACATCTCCACTCTCCGTTACCTTATTGTTAAAAAACCATCCAAATATTCTTGTCTGATTGAAATCCAGACAGGAAGAAAATGCCCATGGACATTTCACAGCTCTAATATAGTGCTAGTTTAAAGCCACTCCCTAAGATTTTTGAATCTATAAATAGGAATAAAAAATGCAGAAAAATAATATCAATTATGATGTTCAGATTCACTTTATCACAAGTTATTTTATACAAGGAATTTAAACACATCAATCAGAAATTGGGACAAACCCCATTATTTGAGAAAGATTGCCATTAATTGAGATCATTAAGGACATAGCATTAATTTCCTACTTATCATCATTAAATGATGTTTGCTAAATCAGAGAGAATGACTTTGATTGCCCATTCACACAGTCTGATGGGATTATTTTGACTGCACACCATCATGTACATAAGACACTTCAAATGAGTCTCTCACACGCAAAAAGATTGCCAGAGCAAGAACATGAACCTACAGTGACTCTGTATCATCCTCTCGAACAAATCCAAATTTCTTGTGACAGACAAGTGAAGTTTTCTATTACCTTTCCTATTTTATTTTATTTTATTATTTTATTTTATTTTATTTTTTACCTTCACGGAAGTGTTCACTCCAACCAGGCCTTCTTCCTTCTTGCTGTTCTTTGAATGTGGTGTTTTTTCCCTGTCACTTTCAGGGTAAAGTCATAATTCTTCAGTATGATTTATCAACTTCTCCTTGGCCTGGCCCCTGAGTGTATGTCCAGCCTTGTCACTCCCTCTCCCCTGGTCCACAAATATCCCTCTGACCAAACTGAGATACGTGAGGACTGTCTCTCCTCTCTTTCCCCCTCGCCCTCACCAAATGATTCCATCTTCATGGAATGTCCTTCCCTACTACCTGCTCTGGCTAATGTCTTAAGATTCCTCTTCGGCATGAACAACTCTGGAAAACTTTTCTTTGTCCTCTTGCTTCTCCCAACTGTGTCGTGTAGCCCTCCTGTAAAGTCAATTAGCATAACATGCTTAGCTTTATCGTGGCCTCTGTCACATCGTATGTGACAGTCCACTTGTTCTACCTTTAACTCTATACCATGTGTTTTATCTAGGCAATGAAGCCACCTTTACCCCCTAGAGCAGTGAGTGGAACAGGGCGTGTTTATTGAACTCACATCCAACACTATGTCTTTGTTTATATTCTTCCCCCCTTTCTGGAAAAACCTTTTGTTCACCCATCCCAATCTTTCTCTTTTATAAAAATCTCACTTGACCTTCGTCCCTCTATGAAACCCTTTCCCTTCGCTCTTTTCCTAGAGCATGTGATTTGTACCTTTATTTACTTTGTGAAAGTCTTACATACCCAAATCAAACTAGAAGACCTTCTAGGTCTTTACACTTCTGCACAGCCACATGCTGGGCACATAGAAAGTTCCTAACACATTGATTGATTTGCCTGGATGGGGAATAAACACTCTGGAAATAAGGTAAAGTGGACTCCTTCAAAAGAATAATGATCTGTACAAGGCCATGGCACCATTTTAAAATAAAATAATTCCCTTTGTTTAATAGAAGCACTGTCATCATCATCATCATTTTCCAAATAAAACACATCTATCCTGAAGCTAAAGAAAGCAATAAGACTAGCGACATGCTTTGAGTGCATTTATGAGTCAGAACGCTGGTCTATTACATGCTCGAGTCTTTAATATGCATGAAACAATATTCTCTGATGCAACAGATGATTAAAGAAATATATTAAAGCATTCACTCTGAATGAAAATACATGGACAAGGTAATTCCCAAGGCTCAGAGCAACTACAGGGAGGAATATAAGCTGAAGTAGGTCATTTCTCCCCAGAGAAATTCTATGGAGATTGCTTTCAATTTTTGGTTTAAATATAAGAAGTTGCAGCATAGAGAGTTGAAAAATAATGTTTCTGGCTTGTTCATATGAAAGCTCTAGGTTATTTTGTGTTTTTTGTGGTTTTTTTTTCTTTTACAGGGTAGGGAATAGTGGGTAAGAGCCTTTTCTTTTCTCTTCTGTGAAGACCACTCATTGATGACATCATCCCAGGACGGTTCATTGTCAAAGTGCCAGGAGCCACCTACTGACTGTGCGAGACCACCAGCTAATCAGGGTCCTTGGCTGAGCCTCTTGACCTTTCTTTTTCTTAATTGGCAAATAAAAATTGTACATAGTTTTCGTATACAACATGATATTTTGAAATATGTATACATCGTGGAATGACTAAATCGAGCTAATTCACATATGCATTACCTCGCATACATATCATTTTTTGTGGTGAGAACACAACATCTGCTCTCAGCAACTTTCAGGAATACAATACATTGTTATTGACCACAGCCACCATGTTAGCCTCTTGGCCTTTCTGAACCTCAGTTTTTTTCATCTTTCAAATAGAAACAATAACATCTTTGTTTACCTCACGTTGGAGCAGGGCCGGGAGGTGGGATAAGATAAGGAGCTAGAAACCTTCAAAGCAAAGTCAAAGGCAAGGCATCAGGATTAACCTATTCCCACAGCTTTGGATCCCCCAAACTGAACTTACATAGAACACCTATAATACATCATGAGACTAGCACCCATATTTGCTGAATGCCGTCTGAAGGCAAAATCTGCTCTGCTTTTCTAAAGGCAAAAGAATGATTTGGGGGCTAGCTAGCAACTTTGACTGGGAATATGAAGTCCTGAATTGTACTCGTCTCTCAGTCCGTCAATTGACATGGATTAACTGGTATTCACAGGGGTAGGCATTGAATAGAATTTTCCCAGTCTCTGGAATCATAATCCATGTTTGAAGGCATATGGCAATACGTGGATCAAGTTCAGTAAAAATCCACCCGCTGTAGTCGTGCAGAGTCTGGGAGGCTGGAGGATGGAGCACTTGAGCTGAAACGGGGCACTGTGCTGGTTTGGCAGGGCCGCCCTGACAAAGCACAGCAGTCCCCACTGACCCGTGGGGGATACGTTCCAAGACCCCCCAGTGGATGCCTGAAATCGTGGGAAGTACTGTAGTGCTGAATGCTATATGCACCATGTTTTTTCCATCTGGTCCCTAGACGGCTACGAAGTGACTAACAGGTAGGTGGCCATGACAACGTGGGGACACTGGACAAAGGGAGGATTCATGTCCCAGGTAGAATGGAGAAGAATGGCACAAGATTTCAGCACACTATTCAAAACAGCATGCAATTTAAGACGTATGAATTGTTTATTTCTGGAGTTTTCCATTTTTAATGTTTTTGGACCGAAGTTGACCACCACAGAAAGTGAAATTGAGGATAAGAGGGGCTTAAGCAACAGAAATTTATCCCCTCATAGGTTTGGAGTTGGAAGTCCAAGATCCAGATGTGGGAGGGTTGGTTTCTTCTGAGGCCTCTGTCCGTGGCTTGAAGATGGGTGAAGACGGTCGGTTTCCCCTCCGCGTCTGTGTCCTCATCTCATCTTCTTATACGGACACAGTTATATTGGATTAGGGCTCACCATAGTGACCCTCATTTAACCATAATTATCTCTTTAGACACCCTTTCTCCAAATACTGTCACTCTCTGTGGTACTGGGGGTCAGGACACTAACATATGAATTTTGGGGAATTACAATTTGGTATAAAACAGACAAGTGTAATTTAAATACTTAGAAGGAAAGGAGGGAAGATGCTCCAGGCAGCTGGAAAGTCCAGATGCAGAAAGGTGCCTGGGTGTGTAGGAACAGAGTAAACCAGCATCACATAGCTCGAGTTAGTCATGTGCCTCACAGCTACCAGAATACATTGTTCTATTGAATGCTTTCAACAGTCCTATCAGAAAGAGATTATTCTTTACAAAGTAGAAAACTAAGATTTGAGTAGCTTGCCTCTCACCAGCACCCCTCAAATTCAGCGTGCAAACAGATCATCTGAGGATCTTGTCCAAATGCAGATTTTTGTTCAGTCGGTTTGGAGAAGGGCCTGAGAATCAACACTTACAATTAGCTCTGTGTGTGATGTAGACGCTGCTGGTTGACCACACTTTGAGGGGCAAGGATGAAGGGGACAGGTGGAGCAGGGTAGTGGAAGGGAGTATTTTAAAAGAATATAAAGAATAAAAAGTTCAGAGTTGACCCTGTGGTATTGTCATGGATTGTGTGTTAAATTACGTATCATCTTGCAAAAGTCAAAGAGTAGTGATACTTTCCTGATTCATAGAAAAACAAATTAATGACTTCGATGGGGTTATATCAATTAAAATTTTTCAACCATTAACTTTTCTTGAAAAATTTAACACTTAACGAAAATAAAAATCCAAGTGGCAAGAAATTTCCAGAAAAAAAAAATCTGGAAACAGCCAATCCTGCTTAGTTTGACAATATGTTCTTTCATATCTGTGGCTTTTATATTATATGCAATGGAAAATTTTTTCTCCTACAGATATTGTTCTTATTGTGTTTCATAGACTTAAATATATCAGTACTCCATGGTGTCCTTCAGACATCACCCAGACTCCCAGGCAAATAAGCTGAAGGAGGAGGATCAGTGAGGTTTGTGAACCAGGGTGTGGTCTGACGCCAGCAGTTTTTGGGGGGAAGCTGAGTGTGGGAGCTTGTGCAGGGGGTAAGAGGAGGAAGAGAGTTTGAAAGCAAAAGAATCTACCATGAGGGTATGAAGCTCTGAGCATGAGTGGTAATAAAAAGCAAAGGATGGAGGCTGAATTGTCCAGCCTGGGGGCCTGTGTTCAGAGAGAGTTCAGTATTCCAGGCTTTGTAATTCAAAGGCATGAATGAAGTACCACCTGGTCGTGTTTTATCAAGGGACTTCAATTAAGAAACAAACTGACACTGGGGAGAAAAGGGAACTCTTATACACTATTGGCGGGGATGTAAACTCATACAGCCACTGTGGAAAACACTACGGAGGCTCCTCAAAAAACAACAGAACTATCTTATGATCCAGCAATCCTGCTATTGGGCATTTATTCAACGGAGAGGAAATTTGTATATCAAAGAGATATCTGTACTCCCATGTTTATTGCAGCACTGTTCATGATAACCAAGATATGTAATCAATGTAGGTGTCCAACCACAGATGAATGGATAAAGAAAATGTGGTACATAGACACAATGGGAACTATTCAGCCATTAAAAAAATGAGATCCTGTCATTCACGGCAACGTGGATGGAACTGGAGGATGTTTTATCAAGTGAAATAAGCCAGGAACAGAATGATAAACACTGAAAATTCTCACTCATATGTGGAAGCTAAAAAAAGTTGATCTCTAGAGTGAAAAGTAGAACTGAGGACACTAGAGGCTGGGAAGGGTAGGAGGAAGGGAGGGATAGGGAGAGATTTGTTAAAGGCTACAAAATTACAGCTAGATAGGAGGAAAAAGTTCTAGTGTTCTATAGCACTGTAGGGTAGCTGTAGTTAACAATAATGCGTTAGATAGTTTCAAATAGCTAGAAGGAGAATATTGAATATTCCAATCACAAAGAAATGATAAACGTTTACAATGATGGATATGCTAACTACGCTGATCTGGTCACTATACATTATATGTATCAAAACATCACCAGGTACCCCATAAATATGTACTTAGTATATGTCAAGTATATTTTTTAGGGTTAAAAAAAGAAACTGATGTTGGGGAGAATGGCTTCAGAAGATTTTAAGGTGCATTAACAATTCATTGTAAGGATTAACCTGGGAAATGAATATATTGGAAATATCCTCACAAGTAACTGTAAAACTGCTTTTTAAATCACTATTTCCCTAGTTGTTTTAAGACAGATACACTCAGAAATAATGCTAGGCCAGGTGCAGTGGTTCACACCTATAATCTCAGTGCTTTGGGAGGCCAAGACAGGAGGATCACTTGAGGCTAGGGGTTTGATACCAGCCTGGGCAACATAGTAAGACCCCGTCTCTACAAAAAATGGAAAAATTAGCCAGACATGGTTGCGCCTGTAGTCCCAGCTACTTGGGAGGCTGAGTCAGGAAGATCGCTGGAGGCCAGGAGTTCAAGGCTACAGCGAGCTATGATGAAAGCACTGCACTCCAGCCTGGGAAACAGAGCCAGACCCTGTCTCAAAAAAAAAAAAAAAGAAAGAAAAGAAAAGAAAAAGAAATAAATAAAGACAGGCTTCACAGAAAAAGGGGGTGGAAGGATTCAGAAGACATCCATGATCAATCAAATTTGGAAAATGTTAGATACTATAGCCACTCTTTAGAGATTTGCAATGCACATTTGTTTATTAAAAGTTCTGAGAATCCCACTATTAACACACAAATACCCTATTGAGCCCTAACACAGCACTTCCTTAACTGACCACATAATTTTTTTTGATGAATGCTCTACTAATATCATGGTTAACTAGTGTTCCAAGGAACACATCTAGAAAACACTGTTGTAAATTAGCTATCTAAATAAACATTTTTGTTGTTTATAAACTCTTATATAATTCGTCCACTTAATGATTTGGGAGAAAAATTCACCATTTTGTAAAATTTTGATGAAGAAAGGAGACCACAGAGAATGCTCACTTGCTGCTCGAACTCATGGCTCCCAAACTCCTCGTGTGGGTGATGCATCCTTCTTTTGAACTTGTAGTTGGCCAGTTATCAGTCAACACATAGTTATTATTTACTTCTGTGCAAGACACTGTCCTCGGCACCTTGGTGGCATCAAATAAGGCACAGTCTTCGTGTTTAAAAATGTCAGAAGGACATTTATAACTGGGAGCCCAAGAGAGGGAAAAAAAATTTGTGGTTTTGGAAAAGGATAAATCACAGCCAGTCAAAAGGTCGGAAGAGGCTTTCTAAGCAGGTAGCATGTGAGTGGGAAGGTTTTGGCAGAGGGGACCGGAGGGCACGAGGGTAAGCCAGTCACATGACTTATCCAAACCAACATGCTTTTAGAAGTGAAAGGAAGTGCCAATGATAACTACTCCAGGAAAACAGGCACAAGCCGGCTAATCCAGGCTGGGGGAAGAGATGAGTCAGTTCGTTTGCAGAGACCCTGGGGAAGGCAGAGACTAGGGAATGGTGCATCCAAGCTGGGATACTGGGCAGGTGATCTGAACCCCAGCCCCTGCCAGACCTCATCTTGTACCCCTCAGTATGAAGGGGTGCACGAGGCAGCCCTTGGCACCTGACTGGGCATGAGAGAAGAGTGGGCATGCACAGCAATTCCAAGATAACATCTTCCAAACTGTGTTCTGAGAAATGCTCTTCCAACCTCCTCTTGGTGACGACACAGGAGCAAAGGTTCTGCAAAGTCCAGCTGTTTGCAAACTTTTTAAACTTAATTTGTGATTGTGACAGTCTTTACAAACGTGTTTGATGGTGAACGCTTTAAAAAAAAAAAAAATAAACATCTGTGAACACCCTGCTGGAGCCAGCTTTTACCAGCTGAAAAGAACTGGTAGTTAAATTTTCACCAACTTCGTAAGCCACAATCATTAGTAGCTTGAAATCAACCGTGGTGGGACCATGTACACCAGGGATCAGCAAGCTCCCGCCTACTCGTTTCTGTATGGCTGCAAGGTATGAATGGTTTTTACATTCTTAAAGTTGAAAAAATTAGAAGGTAATATTTTGTGACATTATATGACAAAATTATGTGAAATTTGAATTGCAAGCCCATAGCTAAAGTTTTATGGAACACGGCCACGCGCACTCATTTAGGTGTTGTCTGTGGCTGCTCCTACCCACAACGGCAGTGAAGTAGTGGTTGAAACAGAGACCACGTGGCCTGAAAACCTAGAATATTTACTATCTCGTCCTTCACAGAAAAAGTTTACCAAGCTCTGATTTACACCATGGAAACCAGCAAATACTGCAAATCAGGGCTTTGCGGCAGGGGCAGTGACCAGCACACCACTGGCATATGCTCTTCTTAGATTTCTCGCCCAAGTGGTTGAGGAAAATGTGAATGCCGTAAACAAATAGAGACGTGAGAAGGATGACTTGGTTAGGGAACAAGGTAGCAATGGGTCTGAGCTGCTGGGGCTGGAAATAAAAATTTTGGAACCACCCACACAGAGGTGACAGTGGAGGAAACGTGAGCTGAGAAGACTTGAGGGCAAAGCTTTGAGTCTTACCAGTGCTTGGTGAGTTTGGTCGAAGATGGAGAAACAAAAGGATACAGGGAAACCAGGTGGTTTTGGTTAGTGAGTGAGAAATAGTTGAAGGAAGGATGAGAAAACCCATTGACTGGTGGTTAGGCGGTTTTGTTGCTACTGGAGCCAGATTTCAAGGGAACTAAGGAGTGGTGAAGAGAGAGCATCGACAAGCACGAACTGTGTGTTTCAGGAAGCGGATAAATAGCGATGACGGCTTGAAGGAGAAGCTGAGTTTAACAAAAAGAAAACAAAATATTCAACTGTGGGGACACCTGAGGTGGCGTGAAGTCTGAAAGGAAATAGGGGGATTGTTAATGGAAGAAACCCTGGAAGAAGTGAGAGAGATGAGACGAATGGTGCAGCAAAGGCTCGGGGAGAAGGAGGACGAGACCAACACCGGAGGTGGCAGAGGGGACCGTGGCAGCAGACACTTCTTCCTCTGAGACGGGAGGGAGAGAAGAAAGGGAGCACAAAGAAAGTTTAAGGTGGAGAGGGTTGGAGTTAAGCATATCCGGATGGTCTGAAAGAAACGATAGGCGTGGTGATTTGCAGAGAGGAAGGTGTGAGTGCAGCTCGGAGCTCGCAGGGAACAGAAAGGCGGAACAGCAGACGGAGCGCTGCGGAACTTGCGCATCACCTGATACTGCGTTATCCATTCTCGACCAAGTCTGGTTCTCAACCAAGCGAGCACCATTTGTGCATCAGTATCTGAAATACCCTCCTCCTTGGAAGAGGGCAGAGAGGGGGGATGCAACATATGCTTGTTGACTGATTTTCACAGAAGCCTTTAAGGTGAGTAACCTCATCAACCCGTCACTCACAAAGTGGTAGGCACCGGGCTGAGCTCTGAAGCTACGCAGATGGACGTAGCCACAGTCTCCACCCTCAGGAAGCTTCCAGTCTAGCCCAAATTTGAGTTCAAGCATTTGCTCAGGCCTATGGTTTACCATAGAGATAAAGCTATCAGTGATGTGGGAGTACACAGGAACAGCATTCGTAAATCGCTTGGTGGCAGAGCTGAACAACGTGGCACACGGGCCACCTAGATGGCATTTTTTGGACTGTATTTTATTAGATATTAAATGATGGCAAGTTAAATTTATTGATTTGTATTGCAATTCACCACAGGTATTTTTAAAATGTGCTATTTGCATAAATAACCATACTTGGTTATGCCGACCGTCTCCACTTTTCTGCGTGCATCCTGATTGCACGGTAGAAAAGTTAAACTGGCACAAACATACGGTTAGACAGAGGGAATAAATTCTGTGTTTTATAGCAGAGTAGGTGACTCTAGTTAATCAAAAATGTACTGTACGCAGTTGATGTATGCCCCGAATACCCTGATTTGATCTCTGTGTACTATGTACATGCAACGAAGTTTCACATGCGCCCCACAAATTTGTACAAATAAAAAAATAAAATAAAAGTTAAACTGAAAATAACCCTAAGAGTGAATCATGAATTAAGACTGGCTTTAAAGTGCCTTTTGATTTTAAAAAAATGTGTATATCTGGACCAGTTCATGATGTATTTAAAATAAATGAAAATCTGTCCAAATATAGCCTTAACCTAAAAATATCTCAAAAATAAGGGAACCACAAATATAAAGGCTTAAGTAGGAATTAAAAAGGAAAGTGTTTACAGTATTAGCCTATAATAATGAGTAACTTTCAGTTAATCAAAGACCCACTCTTGTTTTTCTCAATGAGAAAACAAATATATTATCTATTTTTTAAGAAAGCAGTTTCAGACACACTGTTGCTTGGAGGGCATATACCCCTGTTTTCAATGACTCATTTTGCATTATGACCTGAACCATGATATGTTCCAGTGGCAATTCTTCCGGATCTTCCCATACCAAAATAAAACATTGCACATTAAATGCTGGTGAGATAACAAAATTATTTTTCGTATTCGTAAGTTGGGTCCCTCTAGGGTGCTACTGCCAGTGACTTTTGAATTGTTATACCTGGGTTGACATCTGGGTTAAAAATAATAATAATAATTATTATTATTTGTTAAATTATTATCTAACAATAGCTTCAGAAATGCGAAGTGCTTCAGCATTCCTTGCTCTGTTCTGAGTAAAGAGGCAGCTCCTCTGTGTTTGTGTTTTTGCTGTAAAGAGATCCATCACCTATTTTGGTCAGCGCCTTGTCATTTCACACACACACACACACACACACAGAAACAAATGGTGTCCCCACACTTCATTCATGTCAGAACTCAACAGCTTGAGTAGCACAAATATTCTGCAGTCATTCATGAAAAGAAATTTTTAATAATAAATATCTAACAATTAATGGGCTGGTAGCTGCAATTGTCTTCAGGGCATAATATCTAATTTCCTTGCAATGTTTCATATCCTTACTTTTCACGCTGCAACAGTCTATCATTAAAACCAAATGCAGGTTTCTATCACTTTTATTTATTTTTCAAATCAACTTATAAATCAGTGCCAGGCCTTGTTACAGATGAGTTCCAATAAATTATCAGCTGTGGACAAATTCTGAATGTTAAACACTTCCTTTCTCCTCCTCCCGCCCTGGGTCCTTGTCTGTCTCTTTCTCTCTATTGTTTTTTCCTCTTCTCCGCAGCCCTCCAGGCCTACATACCTCACTGGCTGTGCTTCGGGTACAAGTCGCCCAGAGAACCCTTAGTACTTAATTATGTGCTATTTAAATAATGCAAAAGACATTTATTTTTCGGGGAAAAGTATCAATATAGGAGACGAGGAGTTTTACAGTTCTTGGGAAATTTACCTTTCTGAATTCCAAAAATGAAAGCATTCTTGTTAGAGGCTTTTTTACATCCTCTCCGCAGCCTAAGAAAGAACACCTGGGTCTATTTTTGTCATTCATCAATCTGCGAAGCGACCTGTCTCCCTCTTCCAAATTGCCCCGTCCCCTCCAAGAAGCCCTTTTGCACACCTTGACCGGCTCCTGCTAAGTCTCCCTGGAAGGGCCTGTGGCCACAGTGTCTGGGTTTCTGCTCCCACTGACGTGAGCATACAGGAACATGCAGAACATGCAGGAGACAGAGACACCCTTTCTGTAAGAACAAGGAACAAGGATTCCAAAGAGACACAATCTGTTACAATAACTCATGGCTCTCCTGCTTACTTAAAATCATACCCATGTTCACAAAGTTTGTCTGAAATGTTCGTGTCTTACCTAGAAACTAAGTGAAGCACTTTAAGAACCTTAAAACAGCAGGACCCTTTCATGAAAGCCATTTTTTAAAGTTGTCTATCTTGGTGCATTGTCAGCAGACCATATAATGCATTTTGCTTTATTACGTATGTTGGCCGTAATTTTGACTACTGATCCATTGTACAGCAGGTGAGACTAAGTAGAGGCTACTCCAGATTGTTCATTTGGCAAAGTCAGGAAAGCTCTCCCAAATGTCATCTGTAAAATGTGAAGTTCCAGTAAGTTTCTGGAATGGACTTCTAATATTCTGTTTTTCAAGTATTAGGAAAGTCTTCCTAATGGAGGTCTATGGCAGCCAGGGTATGGGGACCATTTGCCAAGCTGGGGTCTGGAGTTTAATCCTGGCAGGCTGGGGACAGGGCCTCAATATAGTCCTGGGAGGCAACACCCATGGGATGTGAAGTGAGGTGTTGGGCAGGATGCTCTCTGCCTTTTCTCCCCAAGACTGGAAGTTTCCACCATGAGAATCACGTGTTTGAGTGAAAGTGTTGCCTTTGGAGGGTGGACCTGGGAGGAACCATACCTGACACATGAGGCCTCTTCCTTCTTGTCTACAGAGCCCTACACACACCCGCAATGATTTTCATTTCATTTTTGTCCTACCAGTGTGTACAGGCTTTGAAGGCAGAGAATGTGCTTATTCATTTCTGTTTTCTCCACAGCACCTTTGTACTGTGCCTGGCATTTGGGGTGTTCAATATTGGACCGGTATGTTTGATGGAGGAGTGAGGTGAAAAGTGTGGAGATTGTGCTTACTTCAGAAAGTCTAGTCGCGTTTGTGAGTAAGAAGTACTAGACATCTTGGAGGAAGGCGAGAGGGGCCCAAGTCAGATACTGTCATTTCATCATTTTGACCATGGCTGGCCTTTTACTTGAAATGTATTCAAAAACATTCATTGGACACACATCTGCCAGGCATTATGCCTGCTATGAAGATGAACAAAATCTTTGTCTTCGTGTAGATTAGAGCCCAACGTGAGAGACAGGTGGGGTCACAAAGCAGCCTCATGAAGCTATGCTGTAGGTGTGTGCACAGTGATGCTGGAGTGAAGACGGGGAAGACAAGCAGAGAGAGGCAGCAACTCAGCAAGGTGGTGGAACCTGACTTGAGTCTTAAGGAACAACTGGAGCACAAGTGACAGGCAACTCGGGGGAAATCTCTCTCTCTCTCTCTCTCTCTCTCTCTCTCTCTCTCTCTCTCTCTCTCTCTCACACACACACACACACACACACACACACACACACACACACACACACTGCATGTCTAAGTCCAGCCCATGTCTATCTCTGAGCCTCACCCGCATATTTAATTGCCCCCCACAACACCTTCTTCTGCAGGCCTCATAGGCACCTCAAGATTAACTTAGCCACAATTGAACACACAGCTTTTTCCCCCAAACCAATTTCTCTCCTCCTATTCACCTTCCTCATGCAACAGAACCCATATCCACCAGTTGCCCAAGCCATAAATCTGGAGATATCCTTAGCTGTTCTCTCTCCCTCCCTCCTCCAACACCAAATCTATCATCAATTTCTATAAATTCTACTTCCCTAGATATTTTCAGACCTATCTGTTTTCTTGATCTAAACGTGATCACTTTTACGTGGATTATTGAGGCTGCTCATAATGAATCTCCCTGAATCTATTCTTGACTATTTCCACCTCCAGGTTGTTTTGCATATAGGGGAGGGGAAAATGCTTTCTCTGGTGTTGGGTAGAGTCCTCAGATTTTTGCACAGTTCATGGGGCCTGCATGACAAGGCTTGTGACAAGGCTTCTCTGCCAGCCATGACCCTATGAACCAGCCCTACTGAACTATTTGGTTCCTTGACCCCATGGGCTCTTTCTTACTTACGAGCTCCTCTCTCTGCCTGGAACATTCCCATCCCCCTCCTTCTCTGTCCCTTCCCCTCCCTACCCCAGCCTTCCTAGCTCCTTCTTGGCCTTCTGGTCTCAGTGTAGACCTCACTTTCACCATGAAGCCATCCTTGATTCTCCAGTTCCAGTTGGGGGTCCTCCTAGGGCTTTTTTGGTGCCCATATTTCTCTATTGTAACACTCAACATGTAGTTTTGTTAATAGATTCATTACCATCTCGATTCCCCACTAGATCATGAATCCCATGAGTTTTGTTCATCGTTGAATTCCCAGTACTTGCTACATAGTGGGTTCTTAATCCATACTGCTGATGCTCCAAAGAGAGAAGGAAGGGAAGAGAGAAAATAAGTTGCTTTGAGTGAACTGAAATAACTACAGTAATGCATTAGGGAAGTGGAAGGAATGAGACTCAACAAGTAGATCCTGGCTCATGGACAGACAGCAGGGATGGATTTGAACTATGCAGAGCTACTACTGAAACTCGCAAACAAAAAATGATACCTTTAGATGGTGCCTGTATTTCCAGGAAAAAAAATTAATGTAAAACCCACTGAAGAGACCAAATACACAACTGTTTGAGGATTTGAGAACAAAATAAGAGAATGATCAAGTTTAAGTGGTGTGGTAGATACTGTAAGTACAACAAAAGTTCCCAGAAGGGAGATATCAGGGCTTGAATAATCATGGAAGAAATGGGACTTATTAGACATTGAGTAGGACATTGGGCTTTAGAGTAGGAGCCGTGCATAATAATAATAAGAACAACAATAACAACGACAAATTAGATTGAGAACTATGTGCTGAGCATCACACCAAGCACTTTTATAACTACAGCCCCATGATGTAGGTATTATCATGATCCCCCACTTTATAGCTAAAACACCTCCATATTGGAGGAATCACAAATGGCTGAGCTAGTTCTTGAACCCAGGTCTTTCTGTCCACAAAAGGACATAGCTTGGCCACTTGGCAGTGATGCCTTCAGTATATAGAGCATAGACTTTGCATAGACAAACCTGAGTTTGTATCTCAGCTCCACCATGGCCATGAGATTTGGGGCAAGTTGCTAAACTCCTCTAAGTCCCCAGGGGATAACTTCTCTTATCCCCATTTTACGGGATCCCCCAGAGCTCCCTATTAAATGTGGATAATTTTCAGATGCATTTTGAGAATTAATGAATGTCATGTTTCTAAAGCCCTAGCATGGTGCACGATACATCGCAGGCACGCAATGTGTATTAACTATTTCTGGAATAATTTGACAAGTGGATAGGATTTGATTACACAGTGGGCAAGGGAGGCTTTTTATGCTGAGGATGCATGATGAACTAAGATATTGGAGCTACATCTTTGTACAGAGAAAGGATGGCTACCTGGATACCTGCCCCACTGGAACAGAGCTTAGAGAAGCGTGCAAGAAGTCATGGTGCAGAAAGAGCTGACAGCAAAGGGAAGTGAGACTGAGAAGAGGAAAAAGAAGCAGAAACAAGACCAGGTTCATGGCATGTCTAGAAACCAAGAGAAAAGAGTAATGTCTTAGTCCATTTGGCTGCTATAACAAAAATAACACAGTCTGGGTGGCTTCAACAACAAACATTTATTTTTCACAGCTTTGAAGTCCAAGATCAAGGCGTCAGCAGATTCAATGTCTGGTGAGGGCTCTCTTCCTGGTTCATAAAGGGAACCTTCTCACTGTGTCCTCACATGGAGGAAGGGGCAAGGCAGCTCTCTGGGACCTCAACATATGGATTTTGGATGGATACATTCAGCCTAAACAAGCTAGCTAAGAAATCCGACCATCAGCAGAATCAAGCGCTAGAAGGAGGTCAATGAAAATGAAGACAGAGGAGAGATCATCAAATTCAAAAGTGAGGAAGTCAGCGGTGAGCTTTCAGAGCAATTTCAAATTGGAGAGACAGAAGCATGTTGGGGTGCAGCGGGGTCAGGAAGGCACTGGAAGAAACCAGCAGACACAGCGATGGGTCAGATCACCAGCATTGAACAGTTAAAACAAAGGTAGAATACAGTTAAGTACCTGAACTAATTTCGAGAAAATCAGTTGGTTGCTTGGATCCAACTCAGCTGCAACAGCTGACTAGCAGGAGCCAGCGAGCAGCAGTTTCCACCGGCCTTTGTCTGAGCGGGGCTGGTGTGCTCAGCTGGTGCTTGTATGCAATTCCAGGCACACAGCACGGGCAGCAGGGAATTCACATCACCTGCGCAGGCCCTGCCAGGAGCCACGGAAAGAGCAGCCGCCTGAGTTTCCCCGTTACTATCCTGACCTAGTAATTTTAATTGAGTACACTCACATGATTAATGTCTGCGGTGAGGACCGAGAGCCAAGAACCCAGCGTGCAGTGCCTCTTGGAGAAAGGTTG